>MNCI01000745.1:122143-140034 GCA_015680685.1 Gnetum montanum | reverse complement strand
CATACCTACCTGATATTATTGTAAGGAACTCGAGGATGAGTTTTCATTCAGTCATGGGGGTATGATGAGACACGAATTGCACAGGCCGCGATATCGCATCCCCTACGATATCGCGTACACGACATCACATCCTTCCCTACGATATCGCATACGCGATATCACGGTCCGCCGCCATATCTATAAATAAGAGGCGGCACTCCCCTCATTTGACATCATAGGCATAAAGTAGCAAAGCTCTGGTAGATTGATCACCCCAGAGATAGAATATTTTCCATGTGCCTGCAGTAGGAATTCCCCAAGTGAACGGTTCTTTATTTGAGCAACTTTGTACCTGACCGCAAGTTGTGTACGGCAATAAAGATGAGCTTTGTGGATAAACCTTGCAGTGCATGGATAGGTTTAATTAATGTTATTTACTGCTTTCCTAGTGACGTGGCATGAGTACGACTTGGTTACGAGCATTCACGAACGTGTACGGCTAGCCAAGGAATCGGCTACTCATCGCGAATAGATTCTCTCACCCTTTCCTCCTAGAACGTGGGGCAAGTACGACTTGATTACGAGCATCCACGAATGTGTACAGCTAGTCAAGGAATCAGCTGCTTGTCATNGAACGATTAACCCCAAGTGTTCCTTGTGGCGTTTAGGCATTTAGTCTGCGGAGTTCAACCGGATCACGCGTGCTACGCTCGTTTCGTATGGTTGAGTGTAGGGGTACCTCGCCACTCATCAGTAACCCAACAGTGGATACATGGGTTTAGGATGTGTACAAAATGTGGGACCGAATGCTTATGTTAGGATTAGTTAGAGATCAATTAGTTAGAGATCGCACATGAATGCTTTGTGATTCATATGGTTGGATGTAGGGGTACCTCAACCACTCATCATTGGCGTCATTTCCAGGGAACTTTTGTTTGTTGTAACATGCGCTATCTAGGTTTAGTGAATATTATTAATATCATTGGATGAACCCAAGATCAACATCACTTCCAAACAACCTATCATTACAAAAGCACATTGATTATTTTATTTGTTGTAAAATGTCTTCTTTCCACAGGCATGAAGATGTCAAATCACTGATCCCAGAAGAGTGGAAAGTGATATATACTCATCTAGATGAGTATGTGTTAGACTTCACCTTCATCCTACATTAGGATGAACAATTGCAATGGCATGATATGGAGGCCAACATCATATTCTCCCCCAATCAATCTGTGCTAGGGATGCTCTTTCAAACTCTTAAAAAGTTGGGCATCCCAAATCTTCATGAAGAATACATTGTGAATGGTTATGACACTTGAGACTACCGTCCCACTGAAACACAATGTAGGAGAGATCGACACCAAGAGAAGCACCACAAGTTTACAAATAGGAAACACTTCACTAATCCTTTGTTCTTGCTAAACCAAGATGATAATGTGGATCCTCCCCTTGAGGTTTCCCAACATGAAGATTCTCCACCCTCTATTGTTGATGATAAGGGTATGACCATTAACTTGCAATCCATTGTTCATAAACCAGGTTTAGGAAAAAGTGACAGTCAAGCAGGGACTCAGGTAAACATTGCAATGGCAAGGAATCTAAAGATGGTGGTCATAATGAGCAAAGAGGTGGTGGTGGATACTACAGTGGCAGTGATGATCCACCTTCCTCTTCATCCTCTTTTTCCAATTCAAAACATTCTTCTTCATCTTCTGGTTCTAATAGAAGCCATCAAAGAAATAATCATGATGAAGGTGATCAGTGGGATAACAATGATCATAGAGCCTTTCAAGAATGTTGGGGTAACAAAGGACATCATTAGAGACAATGCAATAATGATGATGATGAGCCTCTGTTGGAAACTTGAAGCATGGTTAACATTGTAGGTATGTGAAGGATAGTCGAATTAAGCACTTAGACATGAACAATATCCCAAGATTTGAGGGGGAATACAACTTTGATCCACAAAACCATCTACAGGCTTTCCACAATGCCTGCACCTTACAAAACATTGAAAATGATTGGCAGAAACTCAAGTTATTTCCCATGACACTCATCAAGGAAGCTAAAAGCTAATATCGATCCTTGGAGTCAGAATCCATTCACCGATGGAGTACCATGTTAAAACTCTTTAATGATAAATACTAGACATACTTCGGAGTGTCTAACCTAAGAAGGAAAATTCAAGGTTGGAAACAAGGAACACATGAACCCTTGGATGCTGCCATGGTTAGATATTATTCACTCTTACACTGATGCCCTAGCCATAGTTATTCTTAGAGGGAACAACTCCGCCACATCATAGATGGGCTCAGTGCATAAACTAGAAGAACTCTTGGGGTGTATGCCCAAGGGAGATTATTTGAACTAAGAGCTCATTAGATCTAAAGGTTGATAGAGCAAGTAGCAAAAGAAGAAGGTGAGTTATAAAAAAGGGAAAGTATAGAAGAGTATAATAGGGATCCTTCCATCAAGAAAATGAAGGTTCAATTTTATGATGAGGAGTCACCACTTGATGAAGTGATGAATAGGCAAACCTTGCCCATACAAAAATATTTCTATGATATTTTGGAAAACGTTGATAAATTATGGGACTCTTTGGATGAAAAACTTCAAACCACTATGAAGATTGCTAAAGCATCCAAAGAACAGAATAGTGATCATGAACACATGAGACGAAAAAAAGCTGAACATGCCTACCAGAGAGGTATAGGCAAGGTTGTTGCAGTAGAAGAAGTTGTGGAAATCGACTTTGATGATGATACTGGTAGTGACATCTATTAATATGAACATCCAAAAGGGTGTTGGCCTGTGGTGTCACACTTACAAGAGTTTGGAATGTATGCATTGAATCCTCGACTAGCACGTAGGCAAGCACTTAGATGATTACCTTATCCTAAAGGCAATCCAAGGGAGTTCCACCAGCAACAACAAGCTTATTACCCAAGTGGAGCTCCACCACAACCATATGAGTAATACCAAAAATGGCACTAATCACAATCATGGGAAATGCCATTGCCAAGGCAACAGTGCCCTTACAAGCAACCAGATCCATATGGGTACTATGTTTAGCAATCTATTTCTCCATGAAGTTCTATAGGCCATGCCTCATTTCATCATCACTATTACCCTTCAGAGTGCCACCGAACACATTCATCATCTAGTCAGGGAGAGAACCCATATCAATACCACCCTCCACATCCATCTGCACATAGCCATTTGCCCTTGACCTAGTTACATCCTATTTCATCCATGCAAGGTGAAATTCCTTCATAGCTGTAGCAACGAAATGTTACGAGGGCTATACATTCATAATTGGCTTTTCAACTAAGTGGTTTGGATAATTGTTCTAGGAAATAACCATTTTTCCAATCCAATAGTCCTCCCAAACCCTCACAACCTAATGAGCTGGTCACCCTATATCTCTAACACCCTCATCCTCTGCATTAAATACATTCAAGTACCCTTCAAACCAATTGCCACCTTAGATCTGCACTGTAATGCTAATCCATGTTGTTTCCAATTGGATCAAGGTTGGTAATCTTTCCATGAAAAGATCTAACCCAAGAAGTCCTCTCATTTACTTATAGATTATTGGCCATGAGCCATGCAAGGCTCTTCTTGATTCTAGTTCTGCTATCAATCTCATCTTCTATGACATGTACAAAGCCTAGAACCTACTGCCTCTCAAGAAGAGAAATATTTGTTTAGAATTGGTAGATCAATCAATCACTATTCCTTTGGGATTAGTGGAGGACATTATGATCATAGTTTGCGAGTGGTCCTATCTTGCCAATTTTCTGGTGATCAAAGCTGAAAACTGCAAAGGTAACTTTCCCATGATTATGGGAAGGGCTTTGTTAAGCACAGTAGATGTGTGTATGGGTATAAGGGACATCTCCTTGGAAATATCCAAGTAAAATGAATTTGGACATTTAGCGAAGAAGTGTGTTCCATGTATTGTGTACAATGATAATGGGTGCAATTGTGTGCAAAAGATCTGGCCCATCAAAATTACATTAATTAAAGCATGTAGTCAATCTACACATGAACAAGATATCCAAATGTGTCAGTATGCAGCAGCCAAAAAATAGGAAGGCACCTAGTGGCTAATAGCTGAATCTGACAACAACACACTATGCATGGAACTAACTAAGAGCTTGACATGTGCTTACATTGAAGGCATGGATGAAATTGAGCAAGTTCATCACCAACTCTATAATGATGAAGATGATGATACTTGTTGGGGAGAGTTGGAAATCCCTGATAACTTCAAGTAGGATCCCTTAGGGCTAAAAAATCTACCAGTTGGCATGGAGTATGCATTTTTAAATAATGGAAAATTGGTCATAATTAATGCCAAACTTGCTCTTAAACAAAAAGAAAAGCTATTATAGGTGGTTAATAAGTGGCCAACAACCTTTTCTTAGTCATATCCTGAGCTGATTAGAATCAATCCAAGGATATGCCAACATCACATTTACATCAACCCGACCATGAATCCAAGAAGGTAATTGTAGAGGCGGTTGAATCCTAAATTGAAGCAAATTTTCAAGGAGGAAATAGAATAACTTCTCAAGGTGGGGTTCATATATCCCATTGTGGATAGTGAGCAGGTTAGCCCACTTGTAATTGTGCCAAAGAAAGATGGCAAGTGGCAAGTCTTCATCAACTTTAGGCTATTGAATATTACAACATTTAAAGACCATTTCCCATTGTCATTTGGGGATCAAGTGTTGGACACCATATCTAGGCATTGCTATTATAGCTTCTTGGATGGTTATAGTGGCTATAACCAAATCAAAATTGCACTAGAAGATTAAGCCAAAATAACATTCACGAGTTCCTAAGGAACTTTTGCATATTTTAAGATGTCATTTGGTCTATGCAATTCCCCTACAACATTTCAACACTTGGTCCTTCGTATTTTTCAAGAGTATATTGGTAGTGGGTAGAAGTCTTTATGGATGATTTCTCTACCTATGGGGCTATGTTTGAGCAAGCTTTAAACCACCTTGAGTAGGTATTGAAGTAATGTGTTGAAACAAACCTTAGACTTAATTAGTAGAAGAGCCATCTAATGGTCTAGTAGGGCATAGTGCTATGGCACCAAATTTCACAAAAAGGGATTGAGGTAGACCCAGAGAAGATAAGGGTCATCCAAAGAATAACATGCCAACTAGAGATAGTTAAAGATGTTTGATCATTCCTTGGACACATTGGCTACTAACGATGATTCATAGAGAATTTCTCTAAGATCATAAATTCATTGGTTAAACTTATGAAGAAAGATGCTCCATTCATCCAGACCAAGGAATGTGAACATGCATTCCAATAATTAAAAGAGAAACTCATAGAAACTTCAATTCTATAGGCACTAGACTAGTTCATACCATTTCACATAATGATGGATGCCTCTAATTATGCCTTGGGAGCTATGCTTATGCAATTGGATGATAAAAAACATCCATATTACATCCATTGTGTGAGTTAAAGCATTGTGGATGCATAATTGAATTACACCACAACCAAAAAATAACTAATGGTAGTGGTGTATGCTCTTGAAAAGTTCAGGTACTATGTGCTTGGTTATAAGGTATTTGTGCACACAAACCATAGTGCCATCTGCTTCCTAATGAATTAGCCAATGGTGAGCCCTTGTATCATATGGTGGCTCGTGATCTTGCAGGAATTTGATCTTACAATGATAAATCAGAAAGGAACTAAGAATGTGATCACTGACCATCTCTCTCAACTAAGATGGGATAACAAAGAGGAGGAGAGTCTACTCTTTGATCAATTTCCAAATGAACTTCTCTTTATAGGGGCAATAAATGACTAGGTGCTCATAGAAACAAAATGGTATGATGGCATCCTTACTTACCTTCTTACTCAAGAGATGCCATAAGGTTTGGACTTTAGGAAGAAATAACAATTTCTTCATCAGGCAAAGTACTTCATGGAAATTAATGGACATCTTTACAAGGTGTGCACCGATGGCTTGGTTTGTTGGTGTGTCCCTGATGTAGATCAATTACTGTTCTCTAGGATGCTCATGAAGGCCCTTGCGGAAGCCACTATGTAGGGAGGTGCATAGCCATAAAACTTTCTAATGGTAGGATACTATTGGCCTACAATCTTTAGGAATGCCCACCAATTTGTCCAATCTTGTAAATGCTGTCAACAAGATGGTGGGATAACTACATGAATGGATGATCCTCAGTAGTGGATTCAACCACTAGAGTCCTTTGATATATGGGGCATTAACTTCATGGACCCCATCACAAATGGAAAGGCGTATATCACTATATTAGTCGACTATTGCACAAAATGGGCAAAAGCAACAGCCTTCACTAATTGTACATCATCCACTATTGCTAGATTTATACAACAAAATGTTGTAAACAAGTTTGGAGTGCCATGTGCACTAATTTTTGACAATGGAACTCACTTTACAAGTGCCACTTTTCGAAAAATTATGCAACGTTTGGGGGTTGAACATAAATTAACAACATCCTATCACCTTCCAAGCCAACAGTCAAGAAAAGATAACTAACAAGGAGATCACAAAGATCTTAACAAGGACCATTAGCAAATATAGAATAGATTGGGGAACAAAACTCAATGATGCCCTTTGGGCCTATCGCTCAACATGGAAACTTCCTATTGGCTACTCCCCCTACGAGCTAGTGTACGGAGAACTTCCAATGCTCCCGATTCAATCCGAGCTTCGTACACTTTCAATAGCTTGCGATCTAAATCTTAACCTAAGTCTAGCATAGAAAGAAAGACTGATTAACGTCAACATGCTAGATGAAAATCAATTAGTGGCCCTATCTTTGAATGAGCTACATAAGGCATTTAACAAGCAATGTTAGGACCTCAAAATATGAAAAGTGAAATTTCAACTAGGAGATAAGGTTCTCTACTAGAACCTGACACACATCCCACAAAAGACAAAGTTTCAAATGTTGTGGGAAGGACCTTATATAATAGATCAAACCTTTTCCTCTAGGGNGCAACAAGTAAAACCTTTCTTCGAACCAAGATAGGCCAATGTAACTACCACCGCAATGGATGGACAACCATGTTCCATTTTTTGGATCTCCTCCTTCCAACTCAATCATGGGGGAGATGTCCATTCATGCTAACGATCAATATGGCTTCTCAGTTTTTCTCCTTTTGGTTTTCCATGTTTTTGATTTTACAAGTTATTTATTTTACAAATTTTTGATTTTCAAATTTTTTTCATTTTACACCATTTTTTGTTTTGCACCATTGTTAGTACATTTGAATCTTTCTTGGCTAATTTACACTTTCTTATATATTTTACTTTGTTTAGTTTAAGTATGAATTTTCATTATTTTTACTAATAAAAGTGATTTATTACCATAGGACATAGTGCCACTATTGCTGTTTACTAATGATGGTTTATGCTTAATGTTGTGATTGTTAATGTTTGGTTTCTATTTTTGAATTATAATGTCTGATAACTATGACATGGTTTATTTTTCATGGAACAAGCAGTTGGTCAACCTCATCCACCCATCCAACAAACTATATGGTTTTCCTTATTTTGGAAGTTTGAGGTCCCTTTCATTAAAGAAACTTTTAATCAATTTATGACCTTGGTAGTTTTTGAAATTGGGAAGGATTCAAAGGTTTGTATAGGACATGAATTCAAGGGGACTCAATACTCTTTGTACTCTTCTACTTGATTGAGTGCTTGAGTGTTTTTCATGGACTTCTTACCATTCCATTTCAACCACTAATAGGAAGTCAAATAAAGTCTTTGCATGGTGTGGTTCCCATCCAAAAATTCACAAAAAAAAACACACAAACATGATGGGAATTCAAAGCACACCCCTTAGACAAATAAATGGGCTACAAGCACTGGTTATGGAATTAGAAAGACATGTTACCCATGCCTAAATGTCCCCTCTAACTAAGGCCCTCTCTCTCACTTTCTAGTTCTCTTTTCTTCTCTTTACGGAATGATGGTTGTTTTGTGGGAGCATTCTTGTGTCTTGAGTGGGTAGATCGATCTTGGAGTGGTGATGTGAAGTCACTAAAAGAGGCTAGTTTTGGTCTAGACTAAGGATGGATCTTCTCATGTCATTTTAAACACAAACTCTACAAGGGACTTCTTATGACCTCAAATCGAGATCCCATTATACATTCTCAATCATCCATATATGCTACCATAACTCACCTCACTATTGGTTTTCATGTTATGCTTGATGTCTTAGTTTGATGTTTTGGAATTCTTGGATAGATTCTTTTGGGTTGGTCCTTAATTTTTCATGATCACTAATGAACTCTAGGGCCCAAGGACTCCCTTAGTTGAGGCTATGCAAGGGCAAATAGGGCATGTGCTTTCTATGGGGAGGACTCACTTGCATATCTTTTGATTTGGTTAGTTAAGTTCCTTACTTTAGACATTTTTATAATCCTATCCTTCTTATATCCCATTGTGTATCCTACTCAGTGCTCCTTTAAACTTTCATTAAATTCATTCTCCACATCATTTTCTCAATTTTCTAAATTTCTAAGCTCCAAAATCCTCTTCTACTATTTTCATCATGTTCATGGCTTTTTGAGCTTTCATTTGATCCTAATTTCACTAAAAAATTTCTTGTATTTTGGAAGTTTTGACCAAGTCAACAAAATTCAATGGTGGTTAATAGCCATATCAACTAGGCCTAGTCAACGTAGGAACCTTGTCAATGGGGCCCTATCAACTAAGCCCTGTTGACACATGTTAAAAGCTCTATATATACTAGCGCATACTTTGCAATTTTTGACATTTGCTTCATAATAAGAAAGGAAGTTTTGCCATTTTTTCAAAGCCCAAAATCTTCCAACTGTTTGTCCAAATCACACTATTCTTTGATCCTGCAGCTATTGGAGGTAAGCTCTTTATCATGGGGGATACAAATCTTAAGGTTATTGATGAATTTTTTTTGAAAATGTTTCTAACTTCCCCAAAGGGTTAATGAATACAATGATATGAAACCATCAAATTTTGAGAGTTAACCATTTCAGCACCCTCTGAAATGATGTTTTAACATTAAAACATAAATAAAATAATGATTAAAATTGATTAAATCAGCCATGATCACAACTTAGCCAAGTGTAACTATCCTAAGGAGATAAGGTGTTCCAATTGTTTCATGTTACACTACAATTGCTAACCTATGGTCAAGTTGTGATTACAAATGGTGCCAAGAATGAAATGACTGCAAGAGGGAGGACCCTGTTAGCCAAGGGAGAAACAACGTAGAACTACTTCAAAGGCAACCCATGCAATGGGACCTTTTTGAGAGGAGCCTGAAGTGGAATCTGTTCGACAAATTTTCAAAGAAGAAGTTCCAACATAACACTCTTAGCAAGGGAAAGCACCAAGACCTATATTGAGGCTTGAAGTCACTATAACACAAGCTTGCCTTGATACCATCAAGCCTTGTGAGATCCAATGCTTAATTCTCTAGGAACTGAACTTTGGACCATTTTTAGAACATGCTTTAGCAAAGGTGAAAAGACAATTGCAAACCTCTCCCATGTGGCCAGTCATCACTTCCAGTGGAAAGTGGTACATGAGAGAGACGTATCTCTTCTAGAACAATAGAAGGCTAGGCTCTATAGTGAAAATGAAGGATATTCAAGTGTCCTACTTGACTGAAGTTATCACACAGGCACTAGAGTTATCTGATACTAGGACACAATTGGTAGAGCTATCAACACAAGCTAACCCTGAGGCCAAAAAGAAGTGGACCTAGTGGTGTTATGGGATCGACCATAAGGAGTTTGATGCACTCACGTTGGTGGAACACATATACTTCAAAATTACAACCTATCAACATAATCCAACAGTGAGGTCCAACAAGGTGACTGCCTTTTCCACCTAAGCATGTACTACTCTAAGTGGGAGATTTGCAGCAAACCTTCTACAAGTGATCTATTTAGAGATCGAAAAGTACTTTAAAGAAAATGAACGTGGAAAGCAAACCCTACCTTTTCCATGCCTCATTTGAAAACTTTGAAAAATGGTAGGGATCATCCACCATGCAAATGACACAATTATACATGCTTCTTTGGCCTCGTGGTTTGAGATAATGAAGACAATACACTTGCTGTGATTAAACAAGAGAAGTAGCAACTACCACCTCCATCGCCTACTTAAGAAAAAACGCTGGAGGCTTGCACAGCCATTAAGCACTTACACAAAATCTGAGAACAACTCTTACGTAAATAGGAGTAGCATGCAAAAACTAGTGTGTGAATCCATCTATATATCAACCTACGATAAGTCACCTTAATGAGGTGGCTTAGATAATTAGCCAAATGGAAAGGGATAGGCCAATATTCTTTGCCCAACGAATGCAGTTACCCACAAGGTCAAATCCCTTGAGAGGTGATGGTGTCATTATCTTAACATCATTTATTTCCAGAAATATCTGGGAATACTGCTTTCTTTTTAGTGCATTTGGAGCAGGATGAGGGGGCAACTATATTGGTGATGCAACACTAAGAATAGGAAACTATTTCTGAAGTCATTGTTGACCAAATTGCTAAAGCACTGAATGCACTTGCGATGTTTGTACTAGACATATCTGTACTTCAAGATGTGTAGATGTCCTTAGGCACAATTGATAGAAAATTAAGTGTAGCCCAACACAAAGAGTTGCTGGATTTACTAGTAGGGACCAGGCAACTAATTTCAGATATCTTCAATTTTCTAGATAACATCACTGCAACCTAGTCAAAGCTACTGGAAGAAAAGGGCAAGTGCATCATCTTGGAAGAAATGGCCTAAGCACAAAACCAATGCTTGGTTTTGGAAGTTGCTGAACTGGATGCTTGTTTTGCTGATCTCACACTCCTTAGCCTAGCCACAACTAGATATGAAGCTTTTCGATAGCTTCAAGAAAAACTAAAACAAGCCAAGGAGGAAACAGTGATGGTGATCTTCAACTAGTCTATAGCAAAAAAAAAAAACCTACTTGGTTAATATGAGTCAAGAAAAAGAATCATTACCACAAAAAATCATTTCCTGTGTAATGTTGATACATAAAAGCAACAAATGCAAGAATTCATTCATTAATAACAAGAGCAGCTTGCTAGGGTAAATACTAAGTTAAGGAATTGACCACGAAGAACCACAATCTATTTATGGAGGAAGTTCAAGCCTTATGCCAGAAGCTTGCCATTGATATTACCACTTGGAAAAATGAGGCTCTAAGTTTAAAAGAGTTAAAAATCACTATAGAGACCAGGTTGGCTTGTAGAAGGAAGTGAATGAGAAGCACATTCAAATTGTTAAGGCAAAAGTAAATGAAGCCCTTTAGCAACTCTAGTAAGAAAGAGAAGTATGGCATCCCATCATTAATGGGATTGATTCCTATAAGAGTAGAGATTCACCTAAAGGAGTTGCAAAATTGAAGAAATGATAAAATACATGGAATTGGCCAATCTCTACTATGTAAAACTAGTGATGCTGAATGTCGAATGGTCATAGTCAAAACTTGAGAAGTGGCCAGCTTGTACTTACTATATGAGGCTAAGTTCAAGTACCATAAAGACACTAAGAAAATATTGAGACAACAAATGCTAAACTCAAAGTTCTTAGGGCACGATTCATAGATTAATGATCAACTGTCGAGAACTTGACCAAGAGAATGAATGATTACCATGAGTTGAAAGATACAATTAGAGTGTTCAACATTGAGTGCAAACAATTTGCTGCTTGGTTCATCAATGCCAAATAGTTATTTCTAGTGATTCCCTATCCTTGGGATGTGCTATTTTGACCCACATTGGCCAAGTTGCTTGGATGGTGCACAACCCCAGGAGTAAGGAGGAGAAAATAAAGTTATATTTGGATGCCTTTCGCCTACTACTAGAAGTTGTAATAGCAACAAGATATCCATAGCTTCCTTAGCCACCACACGTGCCTGAAGCTGGTGAAGGTCTCTTAGAACCTAAGGAGCCACCATTGCCTAGACTGTATGACCTTCTCCACCAACTTCACATCATCAAAGGACATGCTGTCCAATTTTGAAGAGTCATGTCATGGTGTTCAATTGTGTGTCATGAACACAATAAATTTTGTGATGTGTTGATCTATATACTTGAGCACTTAGTTTTGTTAACTTATTTTTTTTTGTTTTGTTAAGAGTCAGTCAATAATCCCATACATTCCCAATTTTGTAAAGAAACTTGAAGAAGAGTTTTCATTCAGTTGTGAGGGTATGATGAGTCGTAGTTGGCTGTGTTGACAAGGCCTTATTAACATAGCCCTATCAATGTGGCCTTGTTGACGTGCCCTCATCGATGTGGCCCCATTGACGCATCGTTTCATGCATCAACGTGGCCCTATTGATGCATTGTTTCATGCATTGACGTGGCCGCATCGATGCAGGGTTCATTTTTTGCTTATAAATACACGCTTACCAACTACATTTATGGCATCAGATTCATAGTAGTAGCCAAACTCTTGTAGTTTGTTCATATGAAAGTTAGAATATTTCTCCCAAGTGCCCACAATAGGAGTTAGTGTGTGTACAGGTCTTTATTTGAGCATTGTTGTACATGAGCACGATAGATTGTGTGGCAATAAAGATGAACTTCTTGATAAACCTTGCAACATTCTGGATAGTTTAAATATTTCATTTATGGATTTAATATTCTCAGTTATTTATTCAATGTTTTCTAGTAATTAAGCTAATTAGGTAATTAAGTAAGATAAGCTAGATAGATTAATTAACTACGATCGCTTCGAGCATGGCACGCATCTGCTTGATAATCCTAGTAGTGTTATTGCTTGGTGTGCCCAGTGACATAGTGCTTGGTAACCTAGTAGTGGATACGTGGCTTTAGGACGTGTATGGAAAGTGGGATCGGATGCTTATGTTAGAACTAGTTAGAGATTAGTTGGTTAGTTAATTTAGATTAGTCATTAAATTACTTTATCTCTCTCTTCAAAGCACCAAAGAACATAAAATATAAAATGATAAAAATCATATGCCTTGATTACACTTAACCATACCTTTGTACTTTATAAGTGTAATTTGGAAGACAACAAATGACCTTAGGGTAAGATTCACTTTCCAGAAGACTAGCGCACTGGAAGCTAGGGAGTCCACGGAATTCGAATGGATTGTATGTGAATGCTTTGTGATTTGTATGGTTGGATGTAGGGGTACCTCAACCACTCATCACTTGGGCAATCGAAAGGTGTTGTCAATGCCATAGATAGCATTCATGAAAGGTTTATATGTACAATATAAAAGTTTTATTTTAAAATACATTCACCTACATGTAATCCACTATAACCCAAGCATATGCAACATTGATGCCTTATTCCTTCTTAAAAGTAGGCTAAGGCTACCTAATTTTTCAAGCATATTCTAAAGTAGCATGTGCAAGTTAAAGTAAAGTTTGATTTTTTTTAATCCATGTTATTAAGTGTGTGATATATAAGGACTATCACATTAAGTAGAGTGCTTGTTTCTCAAGTTGTAAAACTTGGGTTCAAACCTAGACACATCCACTCTAAAGAGGTTAGGCTTCAACTCATACATTGCCCCTAAACCCTAAACACCCTCCTAGGATCCATCTTAATAAGATGAGCATTGAGCCTATGGACGATGGATCTTTTTGTTGTATGATGTATGTACAATATCAAAGCTAAAATGTCAAGAATTGTAGACTCTAATGCCTTTAATTTGTCTTAATATTATAATTTAAATGTAAGAAAAATTTAAAGCCTAAAAAATTATTAATTTATATATATTAATATAATGCATATGAATTGAATGCTTAAATGCAAGTCTTAATTAAGTAAGACTTTAAAATACATTATAAACTTTGAAATTATAATTAATGTTTTTCTTACCATCATCATCATAGCTTTTTCCCAACTAAATAAGGTTCACCATAGTCATGATGTTCTTTAATTTGAAACTTGATACCTTTCTTTACATCTTAAATATTATTACTAGTTTAGCTATATATTGATGATATATATCTATAATTTGATAGAGAGTATATTTTCACTTTTTCAAAAATCAAATCATATAATCAAGTTTTAAAAATTTGTGTATAATACATGTTGATGAAAAATTTGAGAAATCTTATTTTGCATTACATTTTTGGCCTATAGAGGGCTATGGATGGAATATAATTTAGTGATACATGATTGGCCCCTCAAGGTCTATGGATTAGACATAACTTACTATTATAAGAATTGGGACCTCTAATGCATTATGGATGAAATATGATTTATAGGATGACACAAAGTTCAGTAGTGCTAATGCTAGCATTAGCATCAACATCATCATCAAAGGTAGAAAAATGTTCAACAATTTTCTAGGCCAAAAATTCTAACTCTTGAGATGTTGAAACTAATCCTAGAATGAGACAAAATCATGATGTTTGAGTGTCGAGTGGCTTGTAAGCCTATGAAATGTTGTGAAGTAGATGTGTAAAGTGACTTGAAGATGCTTTTAAAGATGTTGAGGCAAGTCTCAAACATATTGATGCTCCAAACATAGAGAAATTTTGATTTTCTAAGGCCCTAGAGAACTTGCCAAAAGTGCCAATTTTAGAATCCTAGAGTGTTGAAACTGCTGTCGATGAGTCACCCATGTCACATGTCAGAATGTAGATTTGATGAGATTTAGAGCTGCCAATGATGGTGTTTTTATGCTATTTTTTAGGCATTTTATCTTGTGGTATTGAATAGAGATTGACTTGGAACCCATGTCACCTCTAACATCAAGAATGAAGTCCATAAGTTAGGGAACTGAAATGGTCCCTAGAGACCTTCAAGAGCTAAGATATGCCTCGTGATGATGTATTTGGAAAGTTTGATGCTAAAACCTCCATGGAATGATGTTAAGATCACACTTAGTCTTGATCTCTCGTGAACCAAAAAACTATTAAAATTACTAAATTTGAATCTTGTGATGTCGTGGAAGCCTAGGATGTGACATTTGGGGTTTTCAAGGTCCAAGTTGATGCCAAGATGCAATTTTGTGTAGGTGACATGGGTAAGGTTTTCTTAGGACTATAGGTGATGTAGAATTGGTGTCAACTCCAACACTTGGAAAAATTTTGATCCATGTCAACCCCAATAGTTAAAAAAATTTTAATTCTTTAACTTTTCTAGCATCATCAAGAATGAAGCTCATAAGTGGGTTATGAATACAAATGATCCCTAAAGACCTCCAAGAGCTAAAAATGTGTTCCATGATGCTATTTTTGTAGTTTTTGAAGCTTGAAGTGAGTGAAACAATGTCAATCCATACTTATTCTAGGTTATGAAGAAAATTGAGAACATGGGTATAACAAAAGGGTTGATCGAAGTCTCTTCACCTCCCTCTCTAATGCTCTTTATTACCATGCAACTCCTACAAGTTCAGACATAAGATAAGTCGTTTTGATGCGATGTGTCACTTTTGACATCAAAACTAAACTCAATGTTGAACACCATATCACCTTGTGCTAACTTACTATTGATGTCTTACATTTGATGTCAACATAGTTAAAACTTAGGCTCCATTACTAAACTAGGCTAATTGAATAAAATATGTTCTTTAAAACTAAACTGAAATAAAATACTTGCTTTTTTTCTCTTGCAAGGAGAATGTCTCTTCTTCTATGTGTCAAAAGAGGCTTCCTTTTTCTAGAGGCTTTTCCTTTCTCCATGATGCTAGAGGTGCTTTCCAAAATTCCCTTCTTTCCTGTTGTAGCATCATTACTTATCTTTCTCTATGGTTCCTTAATACTCTCTATCATTGAGGAGGCCCCCTCTTCTTTAATCTTTAACGTTGATGTAAAAAACCTTATTGATGAATCATGATTTTCCAAGCTCCGATATTGGATCCATGATATCAAGTACGCGATATTGTGGCCTAGATAACGATATCGGATACAGGATATTGTGATTCCTATGTAAGTCTATAAATACACATCTAGGCGCACAGGAAAAGGTAGTCAGTTAGGGTAAGGATAGAGTCTTTTTGTCATTCTTTAGTTAATTTCAATTCTTTCCCCAGTGCATGCCCATAGTGTGATGATTGTAATTGTACAGAACCTTTATTTGAGTGTGATGTACTTGGACATGCACATGACCAGCAATAAAGATGAAGATTACTCCATCATTGCAGCATTCACTTAGTTTTAATTGTTTAATTGTTATTGTTGTTTATTATTTTCTTAATTAATATTTCTTTATTGTCATTTATTATTCTTGTTGTTAAATGCGGAATGAGTATGACTTAATCATGAACATTTAAGTGTAACTATTTGGTAACCTAGTAGCGCATCTAGGAGTGCTCAAGTAATATGCGCTTGGTAATCCCAAAAGTAGTACATGAGGTCCAAGATGTGCACAGATGATTAAGGACAAATGCTTATCACATTTAAGCTAGTTTAGACTTCATTCCCT
Organism: Gnetum montanum; assembly: GCA_015680685.1. Classification (NCBI taxonomy): domain Eukaryota; kingdom Viridiplantae; phylum Streptophyta; class Gnetopsida; order Gnetales; family Gnetaceae; genus Gnetum; species Gnetum montanum. The sequence continues at coordinate 123,599 of MNCI01000745.1, read as the reverse complement.
CTTGCTTATTTGTTTAATTAAGATTATTTTCCATTATCTTTAGGAGTAACCTAGTGTTAGAAATCATATCATACACCTCAGTATGGACTAAACCATACGTGACAAAGCAAATGCTAGTCCAGTTGGGAAGACAGTGAACTGCGATCAACATGTAACTATCTAGATACCACAACTACTCCATTTGTGGAGTTCAACTAAATCGTGCATACATGCTCATATTCATATGGTTGAGTGTAGGGATACCTAGCCACTCATCATTGGTGCTGTTGTTGGGGATGGTGCTAGTTATTTAGATTAGTTACATCATCCAAGATCATTGTAACGAAGCCTTGATGATATATATTTTGGAAAGAAGTAATTGCAAATAAATCACACACAAATTCACAACAATGTGTCTCTCACAAGACTTTGATAATGCAACAACGAGTAAGGAAATTCATTAGAGAACCAATGAACTATACGATGATGAAGATGAAGTTTGGAGTACTCAATCTGATGCAAGGGTCTCCTATGTACATAAACGAAGGCAACATCATTCCAACTCATAAATTCATAACCTACCTAGTGACGATGAACCCTTGCTAGCCACTACGAGCCTAACACATATATAAGAGGTTGTTCAAATATCCCACAAGCATCGTAAGGAAAGCCATCTACCTAGGCTTGATTTAAATAACTTTTCCACATTTTTAGGAGGCTGTGATTTAGATCCACAACATCATTTACAAGCCTTCCATGATGTCTATGCATTGAAAAATATTGATAATGGGTGGAAAAAACTTAAGCTCTTCCCTATGACACTCGTTGGCCAAGCAAAAGTATGGTATAGGTCCTTAAAACCAAAATCAATTCGATGTTGGCTAACAATGGTAGAACTCTTCAATGAAAGATATCAAACCTATGCCAGAGTCTTAGCCTTAAGGAGACAAATCCAAGAATGGAAATAGGGGTAACATGAACCCTTGGACATGGCCTTAGAAAGGTACTATTTATTTTTAAATAATTGCCTAGGCCATGGGTTCTCTAAGGAAAGGCTAATGTATCACATCATGGATGGGCTCCGTAATGAAACAAGAGAGACCCTAGGGATGTATACCCCAGGTCAACTATATGAGCTATGAACCCACCAATTCCAAGAGCTTATTAAGCGGGTAGCAAAAGAAGAAGGAGGAATAGCTAAATGGGAGAGTGTTGGAAGATTTTAACAGGACCAAAGTCTTAAAATAACAAAGGTCCATGATCATGAAGAGGAGAAATCAACTCACTTCAAGGAGGTGGAATCATCTTCGCCAATACTACAATCACTAGATGAAATTGAGGCAAAGATAAATAAGATGATGGAATGGGCACATGAGAAATGTGGAGAATATGCCAACACTATTAGAGGTGGAACCATGACGAACCAAGAAATAGAATAGAACACCACTAGACAATCAGAAAGAAGGGTTGAAGTGAA
>MNCI01000745.1:94624-119249 GCA_015680685.1 Gnetum montanum | reverse complement strand
ACAAGGACAACATCTCATGTTGTCTCCAGAATGTGTTTAGGCAATTCATGAGAGGTCCATGTCAGCAGCTATGATTGTGAAACTTAACTTTGGACCTTTCACTAAGTTTGCTCCTAAGGTAGTTAGGGACCAACTTAAAGGGTCCTCACTATGGTCTATTCTCTTTAAAAGTGATGATTGGTACCTGGGAGAGATGTATCAATTTTGGCACAATAAAGAAGAAGGCACCACCATTGATATTGATGGTGTTTTTGTGGATTTCTCTACTAAATCCATTTTGGAGATGCTAAATCTTCCGAATATAGGGCCAAAAGTTGCTCACTTGTCCACTCATTCTAATGCTAATGCATGGAAGATATGTTTGAAAAGTGCATATGGCAAGGAAGACAAAGCATATGGAGAGCTAACACTTGAAGAGAGAATTTACTTCAAAATCGACACATATCACATCTTCCCTACAAAAGGGTTAAACAAAATATGAACATATGTGGCTAGAGGAAGTGCTATCTTGATGGGCAAGGTTAATGCCAACCTACCCCATCTATATCTTATAGAAATTTTGAGGCGGTCTGAAGAACGCAAGATGGGGAAGTTTCCATTGCCCTTCCCCTGTCTCATCAAGAAGCTGTGCCAACATGCTAGAATTTTGGGGTATACCAATGACATCCCCAAAAAATCCCAACATGCTTCATTTTTTGAATTACTAAAGCCACTAGCCCCAAGAAAAAGTGCTAGTGAGACACTGGAGCCTGAACAAGAATAGACAGTGGGAACCACTACACCTCAAACTGCAGGGCCTAGCCAAATTCCAAGCACAAGGCCCAGTCAACAATAGGAAGCAGGGCCTAGCACAGGCTGACAAGACCAACCACCACTACCGCTGCAAGACTATTGACTATCGATGAGCCATCTCAAGGCCATCTTAAGGCCATCGCTGAAACGGAAGCTGTGATGAGACCAATCTCTTCAAGGTCATCGATGATGCCGTACGACCCATGGTCTCAATTGATCATGCACGGGGTGAGGTATCGATCTAAACAAGAGGAGGAGAATCTCACTGGTCACAACAAATCTCTAGGAATGCTGCATCCTTTTAGGAGTGATTAAAAACTGGTGAAGGTGCCATAGTAGTGGTCATGCAGCACCAAGATGCAGCAGGAGCTGCAGAAGTGATCACAGACCACATAAAAGAATCATTCAATGTCCTTGTTGTGCCATCAATAGACTGTATAGGAGCACGTGATGCTCAAACTTTGGCCACTCCCTCGATGACTCCTACAGAGCATAAGGATGTTCTTGATCAGTTGCTACAAACAGGCCAAGTGATGACATCCCTGTTTGACATCCCTCAAGATGTCACAGCAACTCAGTCAAACCTCATCTCCATAAAAGGAAAGCTAGTTATGGTAGAGGTTAGGGTTGAGCATGTGGAGGCAAAGCTAGAAAGACTTCAAGAAAAGCTTGTCACCCTGCAAGCTGCACAACAGGATCTATCTCAATTCATCGCCGTAGACTAGCTAGAGACCTTTCAAATAGAGCAACTAAATAAATTGCTGGTAAGAAATAAAAGAGTGACAAAGGAGAAAGAGAAGGCTGAGTGGGATGCTTCTAAGGCACAAGCACAAACATATGCACATAACAAAGCACTCAAGGCCTTACAAGAGGAAAATAAACAACTTTCCGTTGATAACCTCCAGTTGACCACAGTAGAGAAATAAAAGAATGTTCTCGAAGAAAATTTTCAGCAATTACGAGAACAACTGATAAGGGTCAACCAGGACATGAATCTCTTGGCCAAAGAAAAAAAACCCTCTCAATGGAGGAGTTATGCATGATTTGTCAAAAGATGACAATTGAAATAAGCGCATGGCAGAACGAGACGAAGTAACACGAAAAACTCAAGGAGCACTTTAGAGATCAAGTGGGGATGTACAAGCAAGTAATTGAAAAAGAAATTCATATGGACAAAGCCCACATTAACACCTTTAGTGCTCAACACGCTGATTGGCAGGCCATATTGGATACCTATGCATTCGCCCACTAAGTAGAACTCAAAAGCCGAGACTTGCAGATACAAGATCTTACAGAATACATAGAGCTGACAAACTTGTAGTATGCCAACTTAGCCATGTTAATAGCAGAATGCCTGAGAATAGAGTTAGAGAAGTAGGTAGCAACCACCTATGCTAAATATGAAATGGAATTTGTTGAGCACAAGAAGACATTGCAAAAATTTGAGGTAGCAAATTCTGAATTAGAGGTGGTCAAAACCAGCTACCAAGGATAGAAGGATGTCACAATAGATTTGGCTTGATGGTTCACAAACTACCAGGAATACAAGGACAAATCCAGAGCCTATGAGGAGGAACGATGGCTGTTTGCAACTTGGTATGTTAAGGCCAACTAGATGTTGCTGCAACTACTGTGTCCATGGGAGGTGCTGACTCCATCAAACATTGGAGCATCAGCATGGATAGCACAAGATCCCCAAATCAAAGAAAAAAATCTCTAGGCACTCCTTCGAAGACATCAACTTCCAAGACCTGGAGCATAAGATAAGAGAAAGAGGCCTATGGAGGAATCGCCACCACTAGGAACCACATGAGTTGTAATAAATTTTATAATTCTATGTTTGTGTTCTAATTTTTTTGTATTCAATTCTCCACTGTGGAATGAATAAATTCCTAGATTAGTCAATAATTCCATACCTATCCATTGTGTAGTCAATTGAACTTGTTCTCATTTTGTTTGACTCGAGGACGAGTTTTCATCCAGTCATGGGGGTATGATGAATCATGATTTGCCAGGCTTCGATATCGGATTTGTGATATCAGGTACGCGATATTGCGGCCTGGATAACGATATTGGATACATGATATCATGATTCCTGTGTAAGTCTATAAATACACATCTGGGCGCACAAGAGAAGGGAGTTAGTTAGGGTAATGATAGAGTCTTTTTGTCATTCTTTAGTTAATTTCAATTCTTTCCACAGTGCATGCCTGCAGTGTGATGATTGTAATTGTACAGAACCTTTATTAGAGTGTCATGTACTTGGACACGCACATGATCAACAATAAAGATCGAGATTACTCCATCATTGCAGCATTCACTTAGTTTTAATTATTTAATTGTTATTGTTGTTTATTTTTTTCTTAATTAATATTTCTTTACCATCATTTATTATTCTTGTTGTTAAATGTGGAATGAGTACAACTTAATCATGAACATTTAAATGTAACTACTTGGTAACCCAATAGTGCTTCTAGGAGCGCTCAAGTAATATGCACTTGGTAATCCCAGCAGTAGTACATGAAGTCCAAGATGTGCACGGATGATTAAGGATGGATGCTCATCACACTTAAGCTAGTTTAGACTTCATTCCCTCTTGCTTATTAGTTTAATTAAGATTATTTTCCATTGTCTCTAGGAGTAGCCTAGTGTTAGAAATCATATCATACACCTCACTCTAAACTAAACCATACATGACAAAGCAAATACTAGTCTAGGTGGAAAGATAGTGAACTGCGATCAACATGTAACTCTCTAGATACCACAACTAGTCCATCTACGGAGTTCGAGCAGATCGTGTGTACATGCTCATATTCATATGGTTTAGTGTAGGGAGACCTAGCCACTCATCACTTATGTTAGCATGGTTGTGCTTTCGTTATTGTATGCTAGTTTGCTCCTAGAGATGCTACATTGAATGATTCTACAGAGCTGTCTATGATCGTCTTTTTCAATTCTTAGGTAGAGATATTGTATAATTTGCAGGAAAAGGTTCAATATTTATTTGTAGAGCTTTTAATGCAAGGATATGTTCAAAGAAAATAAAAGTTATTTAGTGACAATATAATGTTGGTATTTTAGACATTGTTGAAGATCATAACTAGACCTAACATTTTGTAGATTATACTATTAATAAGATGGGTCAATAACTATTAGAATGGAATTTTTTTTTTTGATCTTTTGATTTGTAATGGACTTGCTAGATTTCCTCAATCTTCATCATTTACTTTCAGAAGACCTCATGGTAGCTCTTACATTGATTTGCTTTTATGTTCTTATGAAGATATTGATTTTATTAAGGAGTTGACTTTGTAATAATCAACCATAGAGTTGTTGTTGACTCATTTGGAAAACATAGGGAACTCATACATCTCCATTATATTTCATGTGAAAAATTACCAAAGGTACCTCCATCACAATTTATGGCTTCTTCTTGTTTATTTTGCATCCCTTTGTCAATGTCCTCATTGTTTTAGATAGGTCAACCAATCACACATATTATAGCCACTAATAAGATAGATGGGATTTTTCTCAAAATGGATTAGGGCTCTTTCTTCATTAATTTCACCAAGGGAATGAATAGTGCAATGATTTCACAACTTCTTGTTCATTATTATGGGTTTAAATTGTTCATCAAGTGTATTGATGTTTCCAAGTTTAACTTTTGGTGCTTAGTCTCATTTATTATTTTGCATCACTATTATTGAAATGATGGTATGACATGGATTGTAGGAATAACTTTTAAGGAAGTTGAAGCTTAAATAAAGATAATTTCTATAAATTGATAAAGCATCAATGGGAGCAACCTCTAAAATCATACCTCGTGACTTGCATACCACAAGCTATATGCCCTAATCAAGTGAGTAATGCTTCCCTAACAATTTCATTAAAATTATGTTTTTGAATAATAATACTCAAAAAATATTATCTTTAACAACTCTATAAAGGTGAAACAAGGATGCCCATTTATTCCTAGATTATTTGATATTTTTATTAATGAGTCAAAGCAATAGATAACTTTACAATAGAGTTTATTATAGGTGGCAATTTTCTTGCAAATATTTTAATATTTCTTTATGGTGTGGCCCTAATAGCAAAAATTAAAATTCAAATGAAATGCATCATGCAAAAAACAAAATTATAATATATGGTACCATATCATAGAAAGATAATTTGTATATTGGTTTTAAACATATTGAAGTTATTCCTTTCTATAAGGATTTAAACATTGCATTTTCAAATAGGTGATAATATCATGTCTCTCAAAATATCTCTAATAATATGCATTTTTAATACACTATTCATAACAACTATAAATAAGAAGAAATTGAGACATGGAACATATAAAAGCCAATGTAATTTCAACTTCTTCAACAAATTTTATTATACAGCTATGAAGCTTAGGGACTAAACCTTTCAATAGCATAATGGAGATATTTGGAATATGTTTAGAAATATTTTTTTTTGCAACAAGAGTTTAAGGCAAGCACGTTTTCTATAGAAATCATAGTTCTTCGTTAATTCATCAATTTTATCGAATTTGCTTGTTAGACCTTAAGCACACTTTTTATCAATTGTTTATAATGCCACTCAAGAGAAACAATGGTTATATAAAGATAAAAATGATTTCAAAGTGAAATATTTAAGATAGATTTAAATTTGAAACATAAGGAACTTAGGCAAATGCTTTGAGAGAAAAGTCTTAATTAAGAACAAGTGTAAATAAACTACAAGAGAGAAAACAAATCTAGTTATTGTTAGATGTATTGTTACTTTTAAGTTTAAAACACTTTCCTATTGTAATAGTTGCCATGTTGGCAAATTATTCTTGGCATGTTGGCTGAAAATAACAAAAGCCAAAGTATGTAATATGTCAAAAGAATATCTAACCCCTCACACCCAATTTGGCCATGATTAATTATGGATTATCGCACCATAATTTGGCCCATTGNCCACCATCACATCTTCACCAAGTCAAAGGGTGTGTGAGGCATAATTCAAGTTACACTCTGTTCTTCTTAGGGAAGCTTGATCTAAGCTTGTTGTTGTTTTATTATCTTGCTTAATAGAGGTGTAAATTAACAGTTACATCAGGTCCAAAGAAGAGGATCCTTATCCCAAAAATCGACTTATATGTATGCTTTAGTTTATGTTTTTATTAGACCACACTTCTTTTTAATTAAGACTATATGGTGAATTAATCCTTTTCATGTATCCTTTTATGAATTCATTGAGGCTTAAATATGGCATTTAAGTAAAATATTTGTACAATTTTTTGTTCTAGAATTACTTTGCATGTCAATTTTTATTATAGTTCTTATAATAATCTTAATTAAGAAAAAAATGTTATACCATCTCAACTTTTTAAATCATACTGGACTTATCATCCCTTGCAATTAATTTTAGTAAATAAAAGCAACTAGTTTCATTGAAAAAAAAAGAAGAAAAATAATTATTTATTAAATAACTAGGTTTGAGAAAACGTAAAAAAAGAAATAAGAAATATAAAAAAAAATAAATGAAAAACTAATGAAAAGAAAAGGTTATAAAAGAAAACAAAAAGAAAAGATCCAATTTAAACAAACTAAAAAGAGTACTCAAGAAAACTTATTATTGTTGGTTACAAAGTATTGAATATTCAAGTTACAGGTCCACTTGCTTAGAAAAGATGTACAATAGGGCTAATGTGATCTTGTTATTACTCCTAAGATGTTTATAATATATGCATTGAAATTCAAATGCAAGCATTTAAGACCAGAGTTCGGAAGATTAGTTGCACAACATATGAACCAGAAAAAAAGAAAAAGCAAAGTATGAAATTAAAAACTAACATCTCCGCCTGCAAGGTGTGATGCCTATGGTTCAGCTGTAGATGTTGGGTCTGCTTGCTTGGCTGCAATTTTGATATACCCTTATTCGGTCAAAGTCGTCAATTAAAAAAGAAAATCATAAAACAGAATTCATGCTGAGACCTGAGAAAAGTGCCATATTTAAATTGAAGTTGATAATTCTAAAAATTTTCTAACCTTTTTCTGTGCCACCGAAAACATCAGTTAGAGGCGTGTTAGACACCAGCATTGCCCTCAGCAACTGCAATGCCTGAAAATACCCACCATACGTTTCAAACACAGCATATTAAATTGAAGCTTGGGATAAAATAAAAAGATTTTTTTAGAAAGTAAGATTTGAAGGGGGCTGTTATGGGAAAGCTGAAAAATTTTTAAAATTATATTAATAAACAGTAACAGTACATTTACATAGATAATAAGAAGGTATATTGTAACTTAAATCCCTAATAATATGGACGAGGAAAACAAAAGATTCAATAATTTTGAATATAAAATAAGAAAAGTATTAAGCATTGCCCATAAACTTGCTGTAAATAAACAATTAACTAATGTACAGAAGATAATAAACCTGGAACATGACAGTACATAATGAAAAAAAGAGAAGTAATATTCATCAGTGTATAAAAAGTTCATATAAAGATTCCAAATCTAAATATCACCGCACATAACGAACAAAAGAGAATAAACATCCATTATGACTGGTAATGGCCTCTCGGCCAAAAAATTCATATAATGATTCCAAATCGATAACTGGCGATAAAAGAAACTGGAAAAAGCTCCGGATTGTAACCTCATCGAGGCCAACCGAGACCCAACGCTCTTCGAGGTGCCCCAGATTGGGGAGATTGAATTTCTGAAGTAGAGTGATACTGCTAATGGTGGACACAGGCGACACTTGAAGATCGTCAGTGATCATGAACAGCACCGCGTCCCTCACATATCCACTCGAGCTGACGATGGAGATCGTCGAGCTGACGGTGGAGATCGTTGAGCCGAGTGAAGGGCTGCCAAAAGGACAAGAACTAAACGGATCTGGTCTGCTTGGCTGGGAAAAAGGAGAAGAACCAAACGTATCTTCTGTTTTTGGCTCAGCAATCATTTTGTGGAGGATGTCGGCGTGGCCGTAAGGTTGAAGATTTGGGTTCATGAGCTTTGTTTTGCAGTTGGGGCTGAGCATAAACTCCGGCGGCAGCTTTTCAAGACTTTGGTACACATTGTTGAGACACCCGACTTGTGCTTGCCCATCTGCCGGTGAAGGGCTACTGCTGCTTCTTCCACTTTTGCTTTCAAGTCTGGACAGCAACTGCATCACGGATGCCAAGGGAAGACGCAGAAACGAGAATATGATATCTACGAATTGCTTATCCGACTCCGCGTACAGAATTCGACCATCCGTTTTGTCGACGAGAAGCTTCAGCTTCGGTTTTTCAACCTTATTGCTCATGCTTTCTTCTCCTGCCCTAGGACAAATAGCTATGAACTCTTCGTGCAGATCGCTATGAATTCTTCAAAGGGTTCTCAACTTCTTCCTGAATAACTGAGTCTATGCTGAAAATAATGTCTTACAACTTAAGAAACAAACACTTCACAAACACTTCACTTCACAGGATTGACCTCTTAAAAAAAAAAAAAAACAAAGCAAACACGGCCATTGGTCTCACAGTGTCGTAATTAATAGGTAGGCTTATGGGCAATAAGAACGGTCTGAAGATTTGAGAACTAATAGTGTTTTGCAGTCTTGGATGCTCGTAAGTAACATTGCTGTGAGACATTCGTAGAATAGGAGACTTCACTCCACTGTCTTCACATGGGCCCGTATAAGAGAACCACTTATTTGTCCAAATTAACATATGGACCCATTGCCAGCAAGATAGGTATGATGATTTTTGAAAGATACTGTTATGTTGCATTGGATGGCTCTGAAGTAACATTGTTGCTTTGACAGATACGTAGGACAAATAGGTATGAACTCTTCAAAGAATCATAACTCAGGATAATTATGAACTGTTATTACTCAAAGCCTAAACGCTCATTTGCCAAGCTTAACAGTCGGCCCTTTCAAAAAAGATGGTTTACTCTGAGCCCTTTTTGCAGTTGTGTAAGTTGAGAATCAAAACCACGACCTCCTGGAGGACATACCGGGGATCTATTGGTGAGCCAACAGGCACCACTAGATACGATGTAAGCAAGAGTTGGACCAGTTATCAGACTGGACTGAAACACAAAGTAAGTAAACAAAGTGCCTCGATAAAACTCTTAAAACAAAAAACAAAACAGTTTCAAAGATTCAGCTGCTTGCCATAGCCAAGGGCCGATGAATATAGCAAGCTAAGCCCATGACTCAATCCATGAGCATGAACGTTATAGCAGCTTGCTTGGCACCACTTTTATTTAGAAATCTGAATTGAAATGCTAATTAACCTCCATATCTTTGCTAAGCAGCGTAGAAAGAATTGGATTTCACCGTCAGTAGAGCAGTAGTTGCCTGCAGACTCGACAACATTGATAAAGTTGGCTGCCAAGCGAGATTCGATTGCCATAGATAGCATCCGTGAAAGGATAATACGCACGGTATAAAAGTTTTGTTTTAAAGTATATTCACCTGCGTGTAATCCACTATAACCCAAGCATATGCAACATTGATGCCTGATTCCTTCTCAAAAGCCTGATTCCTTCTCAAAAGTATGCTATGGGTGGCTACTTTTTCAAGCATATTCTAAAGTGGCATTTCTGAAGTAAAGTAAAGTTTGATTTTATAATTACTGCTTTTGCGAGTAGGACATATAGGGGCATCACATCAAGTATGCTTATTTTTCAAGTTGTAAGACCTATTTTTGAACCTAAATACAACTACTTAAAAGAGGTTACGCTTTATCTCATCCATTGCCCTTCCTAAAACCTTTCTTGGAATGATAAACATTGATTCTTTGAGTGATACACTTCCTTTTCTATATTTACATGTGTACAAAGGGAAAACTTTGTTAAGGGCAAACTCTAATGCTTTTAATTTATCTTAATAATATAATTTAAATGTAAGCAAAATTTTGGTTTTAAAAAATTATTATTTTGTATATAATAATATTATATATTAATATAATGCATATGAATTGATTCCTTAAATACAAGTTTTAATTAGTTAGTTAGACTTTAAAATACACTAAATTTTGAAATTATAATTAATGGTTTTCTTATCATCATCATCATAACCTTTTCCCAACTAAATGAGGTTCACTATAGTCATAATGCTCTTCAATTTGAAATTTGATACTTTCCTTTATATCTTAAATATTATGACTAGTTTAGCTATACATTCATAATATATATGTATAATTTGATAGAGAGTATATTTTCCCTTTTTTAAAAATCAAATCATATGATTAAGTTTTAAAAATTTGTGTATAATATATGATGATGAAAAATTTTAGAAATACTATTTGGCATTATATTGTTGGCCTATAGAGGGATATGGATGAAACATAATTTAGCAATACATGATTGGGCCCTAAAGGTTTAAGGATTATATATAATTTAGTATTATAAGAATGAGATCTCTAATGCGTTATGGATGCAATATGATTTAGTGTTACAAGGTTATGGTTGGTAGCTAGTCTTTTGACCAAACATAATCGAAACATTTTATAATATTTCAAGCTTCAAAAAGTATTATTGCTTTGATTCTTTAAAATTTTCAAAGACTCCTAGTTTAGAATGCTCTTAGAATTATAAGTGGAAGTAATGGATATTACAATGAGTTGGACTTGATTAACAATTATGAAAGAAAATTGAACTTGGACAATTGAAAAATATCTTTTTAAAGCAAGTATACAAAATATAGTACTTTATGAATGTGTGGTATGTAGCCTAAGTTTTGATCAAGAATCATAGAAGAAAATTGAAAAACATCAAAAATAGCTCTTGGATGAATTCAACATAAAAACTCAAGTCACATTTATAATACTTTTATTAGAAGCTAAGTTGTTACCATTGGAAGCTAAATCAATGTATTAGTTCATAACATTTTACTTTAATAATAAAAATAAGAATAAGACCTCAAGAAAGATCATTCAAAAATCTCAATGGCAAGGGTAGTTCTATGAAAAACAACTGTGGTATTGATAACATTGGTGTAATAATAAATTTAGAACATGCTTAGTGATGAGCGACAAGTATGTCCTATGCCCAATTAGACTATCCATAGACATTGCAGTAGACTGTGTCATAATTTGTGGATGGAACTAGTAGAGCATCTAGGTAGTTAAACATAATATCACAAGTTACTATCTTCCCTCATAGATTAGCAGTGATTTTTAGCTTCCAATGGTTTAGTCCAAGGTAAAACATACGATCATGATGTTTTTTAACATTTAATAATACTAAAAAGATATAGAATTTAATTAATTAATCTAATGAACAATAAAGTGAATTCTAAGCCAATCTAAAGTGATAAGTGTCTAATTCCCAATCTACCATACATATCCTAAACTAGTGTATTCACTACTAGAATTACTAAGTGATTTGATACTGGGTGCACCAACAAATACCATTGTTGGGATTACTAGATGAATATAATTTACACTGAAAACTAGTTGAGCTCATTTTTTCATATAACTATAGTGCATTTGAAATGTAAATATTATGTTTAATTGCATTGAAAGGAAATGCAAAAAAGTAAATCTATTCTAAGTTAGAGTATTGCAATGGAATGAAATTTACCTCGATCTTTATTGTTGTTCCTAGAATATGTCTATGTGGCACCTCAACATTCAACCTAAGCTGTGACATCCTATCCCCAGATGTCATGGCAAACGTCAAATATATGATATATCAGACATTATGCATATGAAGAAAATATACCAAATGCAAAATATATGTGATATTCAACATTATGTATAAAGCAAAAATGCAAAAAGAGAAAGAAAAGAATACTTTATTGATATGGAATAATGTATTCGGATCATGTTCTGAGAGTGTTCCTTAGGGTTTTCTTCCTTTGGCATCTACCCCTTAGAGGCAATTTAGCACTACCACCATGGTTAGGCCTATAACCCGGCTAGAAGGAATGGCTGGTCTACTTCCTGTCTCACTTCACTTGGCTCTCATGACTTGCTTGTATCGACTCTGCCACTCCATGTTGCCAGGACCTCTAACCTTGGGTATAAATGCCTTAGGTCAAACCCCCAAAGGTTACCTTAAGAGACATGTTTGTTATTACAACATGCCCTTTTAGGTCTTAATCACAACTACCCTTTCAAGTCTTGTTAAGATAACAATAACACTTGTTATGAAGAGACATTATCTTTATTAGGTAGGAGCATCATTTGGAAATGGGGATGTGACAATCTACCCCCCTTAGGTTTCGTTCATCCTCGAACAAGTCCATGTTCTCTATCTTTTTCTAGCTACAATACTTCTATTATGCTTCCATGCTCCAATAATTTGATTTCTCCTTTAAAGTTGAAGTTGTTTCTTGCTTATTTTGTAAACAAAATATATGTGAGAAAAATATATGAAAAATTAAATATTATTTTATTAATACTTATCTTATTTTTTTAAGATAATAACAAGAGGTGAATTAAAGATCTACCAACCACTAATCACCAATCCTAACCAAGGTCACACAAAGTGCAACTCAGATTTGGTTACCCAAGTGAAAGTAGGGCAAATTCATTATTCCAAACTTTCATTACCTTATATATTTTACTTATCTAATTAAAATATAAATTAAACAATAAATAAGATCATCAATAAAAGTAACGATGAGATACTTCCTAATCTTGATCAACCTTATGAACTGATGGGAGTAATTGTAATTCTGCCATAAGTGGTATGTGATTGGATGGTCTTGTTTAGGATGACAAGACTTGATCTTGATTCTTCTCAACTTCTTCTTTAGAAATCAACTGTAGTAACTTGGCAACTTTGAAGAATTTGACATCATACCAAATATAATCCAAAGTCTCAATGAAGAATGTTGTTGATCCATCCTCATTAATTATAACAGAGTAATTGGTAAATTGTGGTTCTTAATGAGTGTTATTCATCAACATCATCTATTCATGAATTCTAGAATCTAATTTATCTACTAAAGATTCAAAGTAAGAAGAATATGCACTGGCCAATGGAATTGCATGCTGAATTGATGGAAACATCTTCTTCAAGTTAGGTTCATCTTCCAAAGATTTCTTTGCATATCCATATTTTAAGGATTAATAAACACTACTTCCAACTTTTGCATTGAAGTCACCATAAACAATAAATCAAACTAGATTAGTATAACTTAGGAATAACTTATTCTTCAAACTTTCTTTTATTTGCTTAATCAAGTATGCTCTTTAAAATAGTCTAACATTGGAACATGTTGGTTTGGCAATCAAATGTATGTTAACCACACATACACATTTTCCTAATAGATGAACTTTTAGAATCACTACCAAGGCTATGTGAGTTTTCTAAAATCTTAACTGTTCTTTCTTGTCCATCGCTTGAAGTTCTGGAATTTCAAAAATCATAGTTTCTAAACTCCATTCAAATCTTTGTACTAGCTCAAACTTGGCTTCTTTATAAATGATTGTGCAAGCATCCATGTTGTGATTTCTGCTATAGGCCAATCTATATGGCTCAAAAGAAGAACTTCCATAAGAACCTTTTTGCCTATAAATACCTATGTATCCCATATTTTCTAAGTCTATTTGGAATTGCTATATAAACTCCCATGGCAAGATTTCCTATAGGCACAAAACATCAGCATCAAAATCTTGTAATTCTACTAAAATACGTGGATATTTATATTCGTTCCAATCCAAGGCCAATGATGGACATAATGGATGTTATTTCTCACTCACTAGGGATCTTACAAGCACATTGTATGTTGCAACTTTCATTCTCATTCTTGGATTCTCTTCTGAATCATTTCTCTTCATGAGTATCATACTCCTTGTTGAAATGAGATTTTGAGTCTCCATGTTGTTTTGTCATATGTTTTGATTTCAAGATGGATTAATATACCTTTTCTTGATAGTTGAAGATTGTTCTGTTTCTTCAACTAATTCTCCAACTAATAATCAATTGATCATTAACTAACAATCAATTGATACTGAAACACCACTAATTTTAGCCTAACACTTTGAAACAAGAACAACTCAGAGCCTTTGTAGCTTTTGAGAGGCAAAATTTGACTAAGTCATGAAACTCACACTCAGCTTGTTAAGCTAGCCTGCTCACATTGGGCTTGTCAAGCTGGCTTGCCCTTAATGTGAGCAACTCCAACGACTTTAAAATCAAGTCAAAGATGGTCCGATCTGAGGGTGCAAGTCATCCTCAAAATTCATTGTTGTCCACTTCAAGTTTCATCATTCGGGAGTTCAAATTTTGGGCAAAATTGTACAAATTTTCTCACTCACGCTGTGGTCACGCTGAGGTCACGTTGGCAGCATGAGTCCAGCGTGACCAACTCTGAGAACCTTAAAACCGAGTCGAAATGGTTTGATTTCAAAGGTGCAAGTCATCCTCAGGGTTCATTGTTGACAACTTCAGGTCCCAGCCTCCAGAATTGCAAAGTTTTTGTAGGTCACGCTGAGCTCACGCTGGCAGCGTGAGTCCAACGTGAGCTACCAAAAGTAGGTCAAAACAAGGCATATCCAAGCTCAATTCTTGACTTGAAAATCACTCTCAAGGTCAACCATAGTAAGGTAATTGTTGCATTCATAGAACAGGCTTCAAAAGATCAAAAATTGATGTGAAATGTATCATTTTTGGCTCACTCATGCCCAGGTCACGCTGAGGTCATGCTAGTAGTGTGAGTCCAGCATGAGTACTGGTCATGCCTGGTCAAAAGCATGCCAAACACACGTTGAAGACACACCAAGACAAAATCAACTCACGCTAGAAGCTTTGGTGGAACAGAAATGCCTCAAACAGCCACAAAACCACTCAAATTGACATCCTGCAGTAGTCAATCCATGGATCAAGCGAGCTGGAGTCAATTTCTCTTATTGTACACTATCATTTTTGTAAATTTTCACCATTTATGAGCTTGTCAAGCTCTTACACTCCAAATTGTATCTATGGGCGTAAGCTAGCTTGTGTAAGCCAACACACGTTGTAAGATACAGTGCATCCGGTCAAAAACATAGCCTACCCACGCGCATCCAACTCACACACAGCTATCCATCAAACACATGTCACATGATCTGTTTTTTCTCTCATCTCTCAGCTGTTGATTCCATCCATGAATTCCATGCCCAAGCCTAGCCAAACCTTATAAATACCCTGACCATATATATAAAAGGGGGTTGGCAATTTTGAAGGTTGATAGCTTTGGGAGCATCGACTGGCAACTTTGGACGCTCAGGCACACATGACTCCCAGCATCCAAGCACTTGTAAACACATCACTCCGGGGCTTAGCGCTTGACTTGCCATCCACACATGCAACTATGCTTTGACTAGTGCACATCTTTGTTAAGCAATAGAATACAATTGAGTATTGCCTTCCGTTCACATTTTTTATTTTGTTTATGCTTTGTTTATAATACAATCTTGTATATGCTCTGTTTGCATTTCGTGCGTCACTGTTTACATTTCATACGTCATTAGTTACGATAACCCTAGCGCTAGCTGTAGCTTACGCTCGTGGAAGTTCTTGGTTGATTTGCGTGCAGACCATCGAAGGTACTCTACCTTCGTTTCCTTTTCCAGCTTGCCCTCATGCAAAGGTAGGGTCGGCTATGTCTTCCGACAATGTTTCAGCATTTTTTTCCTTCCATCCTCATGTCGATGATTTCGGTCAGTACAGTAAATTAGCACTAGAAGGAGGGCCTGACTTGTTTACCATGCCATCAAAACATTTATCATGCTACTTATTAAACGCTACATAGACCAAGTGCTGAAACCATGCCTAGCTTGAAAATCCACCTTGCTCATGCCAGCTTGTCAAGCCAGCTTACTCACGTTGAGCCCAGTCACTCACGCTCAGCTTACTCACACTGAGCCCAATCACCGACGCTCAGCTTACTCACACTGAGCCCAATCACCCACGCTCAACTTACTCACGCTAAGCCCAGTTACTCACACCTGGCTTGACAAGCCAACTTGCTCATGCTACTATGGAATCTTCCTAGATCAGCACAGCAATGCTGTAGATCTCTGACTTTGGGGCTGGGACCTCGAACCCTGTGACTGCGACAGAAGCCATAACTGCCATTAAAATGGTAAACCCTCAAGGGCCAACTCATCAATCACTTAGGCTACAGGGTAGGGACCCTACTTACACAATCCTCACACCAGAACAATATAATTTCATTTGTGTGAAGATTCAAGCCAAATTACCTATCGATCACATAGAAAGAGAAGCAAAGCGAAACTATGAGCTTATTTACAAGGGATGTCGTGAGTTCACTCCTTTAGTATATGATGTAATCCCCCTTTTTGAGCCCCATCATCATCTCATATCTTAGCTTTTCATGGCAAGGAATCAAACCTTGCAGCCACCTCTGATAGAGCCTCAGAGCGGAGATGAGGAAGATGACTTTGCAGCCCAATCTAAGCATGGGGATTCATACCACACCATCAATTCTCATGCCCACACAAACCCATCATTCCAACCTTTCCTGGAAGAAACCATACTTCCTCCTTTATCTGCAAATACTTGAGCACCGTTTTCTCTATAGGAAGTACCCACTACCATTCCAACCTTTCCCATGCCCAACATTCAATCTGATATGTCCATCTCCATCATACCCCTACAAGTGTAGTCCCAACAACCCCCTCCTCAAACTAATTCAAGATCAATCTTCTGAACCCAAGTAATTGAGATGCCATCGATTATACCAGCTTCCACGTCCACCCACTACATACCACATGTACAAAGCCATGGAGCACCTCTAATTACTTCAACCCAACATGTTCAGAGCATCACCTCACAACCTGCAGCTGAGCAGTGGGTTTCACCAGCTGTTTAGAAATACCAAATTGCTTACTACAACGTACCACATCCTACAATCCCATCTTTGAATGTTGCTCCACCACAACAACCGACAATCCAACAGCCTCCCTTTCCACAAATAATGCAATAGTCAAATTACTATCAATCGTAATCCACTCAACCCATGGGTCTGCCTACCACCCAAGAGTGGGCAGACACAAAAAAAATGATACACTCATTAACTGAGGAGTTAAAGCACCTTACAACTGCAAACATTGAGGAAGTCAAGGTGCTGTACTTCTACCAAGATGACCCAATCCACCCTTTAGTTCCACCATTAACCTTGCCAAAGGGAATCTCATTACCTTAACTAACCAAGTACAATGGAGAGGGAGATCCAAATGCCCATCTGGTAACATTTTGACTAGAATGTCTATTACTTCAAGCCTGGCCTCATGCAATTCTACATGTATTTGCTATGTCCCTAACAGGAAGAGACTTAGACTAGTACCAAGCTCTGCCCCATAACTCCATATCCTCTCTAGAGGATTTTTTACATTAGTTCGTTACCCATTTTAAATATATTTAAAGCCTAAAGCCACACTAGATGGTCTGATTTAGATTAAACAAGCGCCATTAGAGCCAGTGCAAAAATTCATCCAAAGGTGGAGCGTAGCCCTAAATGAACTTCATGAGCCCATACCTGAGACATACTTGCTTACCATTCTTAAGGCTGTCGTGAATGAATTTGTTAAATCAAAAATTTATTATTTGAGTGCTCATACTTTGAGTCAAGCATTCACACAAATTAAGAACATAGAAGAGGCAGTGCAATCAAGTAATGACCCAGCTTACTTAGCCCTTAGGAGCCAACATATGAGAAAAGATAAGGATAAGTCTAAAACGATGGTAGCAGTGGTGGCAAAGACAACTACACCTACCCCAATGCCTCCCCAAACCCCTTTCGTCATACACACATCCCCCGCATCGCAAAATCCATTCGTCATCCATGTACCTCCTTTTGTCGCAGTAGCAACCACACCATTAGAAACCCAACCCATTCACTTTGTGATCTGGATGCCAAAACACCCTGACATGCAACCCCCTACGGTTCCCCCATGACCCCTGTGAGAACACCTTGCTGACAAGGTGACAAGAGAGCGCCTGGAAAGAGAACATCATGAGCACAAATTAGGACCACCAAAGCCCATACTGCTGAATGTTGCAGATCTTCAGGGGATCCAACACAGACATGGTGTCCTGGCATAGGCCTCACACTATGGATTATAGGCATAGGCGAGCCTGAATCTAGGCAGTCCGCATGGATGAACTAGCCCATCTGAATCTTGTTGCTGTGAATCAGATCATGGTGTTCTTTCGGCAGCGAAACATACATGGCATGGGATGAATCCAAGACCTTGAGATAAAAGCCCTTGTTGGAGAACAAATCAGAGTTGGAGAGCTGCGGCAAAATGCTGATAACTTGTAGAAGCACGGACCTATATTCTCCTACAACTTTTTCGTCCATGTTCATGGCCTTCAAGAGCTTCAGCAGCACTCCCTGCGTTAAGCTCACCATGGCCAAGAAACTAGAAGAAGCAGAGATAAAACAAATAGAGACACAGATAGATTTTCTACAATAGCATCCACAACCAAGTCATTAATACATTGCCATGCGTAGGAATGAAGATTTGATTCTATTCTGGGAAAGAATGAATCATGCCCAGAAGAACGCAGCAGTGCTATGAAAAAATGTCTTGCCTCTATGTGTGCTAATGGGTGCTAATGGCCTGAAATCTTTGCCATTGCTGCGTCCTGCTACCATTATTTATCTTTGTGTTTCTAGCCGCTAGCTATTTCTTCCGTGGGGATTCCTACAATATTTTAGCATCCTCCAAAAATGAACACGTTGGTCTGCCATGGCAACCCTGATTTTTGGTGCCACCGTGGATTAAAACCCTGCCGCCATTATTTGATTTTTGTGTTTATTTACTTAATTGTAGGATTCATAGGCCTCTGCTATTTTTTTTTTTGGATGAGGGTTATGGGTATTAGATGTATGGAAGGTGTTGATGTTAGGCCTAGTGTGATTCCTGCCTACTCTCGAACAGGCCTTTGAAATTCATGGGCAGATCTTGAAACACCATTTCAACCGCATACCTAAATACTTCTTTGATAAAAAGTGATGAGTACATGATTTGTATAATGGATATAACAGCCTTTCTCTGATCATTTTTCTTTCTTTTTTAAATTAGATGCTATTTCTCTTTTTCTACAAACTGAAATTCTTGTCACTTCTCCAACTGTAAAAACCTTTAATCAATTTTATCATGCCAACCTGTTCCATGAAATGGCCAAAATGTGCCAACACTTAGCCCATTCATTCAATAGATTTAGAGCTTCGATGATTTATTTAACAAAAAATGAAACATTAACTCCACAAATGTTAATGGTGGTGCCTTCTTCTTTGTTGTGCCAGAGTTAGTATATTTCGACAAGGTACCACTTGTCATGGTCTAAAAGAATAGGCCACAAAGGTGACACCTAAAGTTGCGTCCAAACCACTTCAGAAGCAAACTCCATAAATGGGCTAAAGTTCATCTCCACGATGACCATGGTCAACATGGATTTTTCTTGAATTGGTTCAAGGCATTCCACAGACAATGTGAGACATTGTCCCTACATGGGAGCTTGGGGTTTTGTGGCCTCTTCTTAGACCAACTACCTAGTAATAGGTGTCTCTTGATGAATATTGAAGGATTGGGCCTCCTGCTCCTCATGCTTTGCCTGCTTGCCTTGCTGGCCTTGACCACCTTGTGGATGCTTGACTACTCGCTATGAAGCTTCTCCTTATGCTCCTCTTTTTGGAAGCATCTATAATCAAGCAAATATTAGGTGTTACTAAGGTTATTTTTATCATTAACAAGTTTATACCTTACTTGTTACCTTAGTTTCCTTAGGTTCTTTAGTTCGTATGATTGCAAAGTTAGAAAAAATTTCAGAAAAATGCCCAAAAAGTGTCTATCTTCTTGTATGACCTTACATAGTTGGTTCCTTTTTCCTTATGTGTGGCTTGTTATGATGGTTATGGTCCCTTGGGTGGAAAAACTAAGGTTTCTAGCATTAGTGCAATTGATTATTCATTATAACATTGAAGGTTTTTAACATTCTTATCCTTATAATATCCTTCAAGCGATAACAAATTTTAGAAAATTGGCACAAGTTTCTTACACAAGCACCTCCCCGTGACTAACTTGGACACTTCGGGTTCAAATAGGTACAAATGGTATGGAAATTGGAGAGCTAGAGAGCCAACGATCGCAAGTTGTAGTTGGTTGCACAGAGCTCTAAGTTGCGAGAAAAAATTTGAAAAAATCCCCTAGCAACAACTGATGAGAATGAAATTTCAGCATTGTGAGGGTCATATATATAGGTTTTGTGCCACCCAATATCGAGTATCCAACATCGCATCTAATCCAATATTGGGTACTCAATATTGGGGTCCATGGATGTGCATCTAATGAGGGTACTGAGCATAAGAAACAAAGCTTTGATATTGGGTGGGAGTTTTAAGGTTAGGTCCATAGGTCTAGGGTAAGTAGAAAATCAATTTTAGGCACCAGAAGTGTTAGAAGGTGGATTCGTCGATGTTAAAAACTTTGGAAGATGTAAGAAAAAAGGGCATTAAATTGATGTTGAGAGCGATCAATTTACATGATAAGGAAAATCATGAAATTTAATAATGAAGCACTTGGAAGGTGAAGAATTATGTGGTTGTGCACATAAGTACAAGTCACAATAGTTACACAAGTGGGTCCTTCCCAAATTAGGCTCCAACCTATGATGCCCTTGTGTAACCACACCTAGAAATGTCCATAGGCACTAAAGGGGTTGAATGCAATGCATAATTGTGAAACAAAACACACATGTTAAAACCACCAATTTGAGATAATAACTCTATGTTACACAAAACCACAAGTTAGGATCAGATGGATAGCAAAATGAGGTTGACCATAGAAAGGATTGTAGAAATTGGGACATACTAGAGGCACAATGAATCCTTGTGTGTTATTAATGGTTAAGTAATCATTAGCCTATCCAAGATTCAAACCAAGTTCAAACCACAAGTCAATGACATCGCATTGTCTCATCACTTCGGTCAACAACCATAAAACTATCATAGTTGCAAGGAGTAACATCACTTGATGTTTTGTCCAAGGGAGGAGCTGATTTATGGCATGTTGTTGTTTTTTATTTTATGGTCTAAGAAGCTACCAACCTTTAGGCATGGGTACATGTCTTTCTAGTGAGACCCACAAAAATTATTCAATGCCTCTTTATGGTACTCTTACTCCCATTTTTCGTTAGATCTACAAGGATATAATTATAAACTAAGCAACATGATAGAACATACAAAAGTGGCCAAAGAGAATTCACAAATTTCCTTGATGTTACACCCTTTACATTTCCCCTTTGGTTCTTGACTCTTCTACCCAGAACAATGATTACAAGTTTATTTTTTCTCATGGTGAAAAAGAATGTCATTATGACTAGAATAAGAACCTCTTATTAATGGAGTGAGTGGATGGATGACATGGTTCCACTGTCTAAATAATCAGTCCCTCATGACTCAACAACATAAGGAAAACCTCACCTCAATGGACTACGTGATCATTTTATTCACAAGTGAGATTATAATAACAAAGGAAATGAAAACAACAAATACAAAAAGTTGAAAGGAATAGGAAACATCATATCAAGAAATAAGAAAATGACAAAAAATTGTAAAACAAAAAGATGAAAAATACTTATGAATCTTGCAAATTAGAATGGGGGGTTTCCCCCATGACTAAACATTTGGCCATGACAAGGATTAATAAGTAGATAGATAGGATCTATGCATGTATAAAACATTGGTAACCATTCATTCCCTAGCCCTTGGGTGCTTTTTGGTGTTGTGGCGGCTAGGTAGATGAATTGTTGATCACACACTTGATTATTAAATGTATGGTCGGTTAGGGTATGAGGTGTGTTAATGTTGTGGATGCATGGCCCCCAATTGCATCCTTGATCATGATACGGTATGCATGGATTCATTTATCTTTCCACATTATTAGATTCATTGCTTCTAGTGGGTGTTGGAGTAACAATGGATGGTGGCCTTTGTTTAGGATTAGAGGACGTTGGCTGTGAAAAGGAAGGCATTGCATTAGATTGACACTATGTTAGTTTAGATGATGTGGTAGGTCCATGGGTGTTTTACTTTGGCTTATGACCTTTCCTAAAGAAGGGATGTTTTCAACATTTCAGTTGAGACCTATCGGTGTTAGCATGTCTATGCACATTTGCAACATAAGTGACATTTGTTTGTTGATATTGTGGTGTTGAACCTTCCCATGTCATTGGCAGTGGCATGTAATGAGGTGGAGTATGAGAATATCAAGGATAGGATGGAGGGTAAGAGGTGTGAGGTGGTGATCCTTTAGGGGATGTCATGGGTTGATGGTACTTGAGAGAGTGATAGTGGCAATTTGAAGTAGAATACGTAGAACTTGTTGGAGAAATAGGGTGTTGAACATAATATTTGTGTAATTTCAGCTGATAGTAAGCATACACCTAAATTAATGGTGGCCCCCCTCATGATTGTGGTTGTTGCCACTACGATTGAGAACAATGTTGAGGCTGGTAATAAGTCCCCCTAGGATGGTATGATTAGTTGTGGGGTTTTTTATGATTCTCATTTGAAAAAGAAAACCTCCTAGGCTTGTGCTTCTATATGAATTTTGGGTTTAATGCAAAGCCCAATAATCATATAGATGTGACACAGCTGGGCAATGGCTCTTTTGGTGGCCATATATGCATAGGTCACATTCAAAATTTTTATCTATGATTGAGTCTATAGCCTCACTTTCCTTAGTTATTTTCCCTATTTGCCGAAAAGTGTTCCCAGCTATTTTCTTGGTTCTGTATCCTTTGTTTATTGTGATCACCTAGGTTGTTTTGCATGATCTTCTCCTTGACCATCTCAACAAGAGTTGTAACATTTTCATATATCCATTCTAACATCCTATTAAACTTTGCTTCAAGTCCATCAATAGACTTCTATATCGGCGAGGCTCGTTGTGGGATCACCTTATCGAGAATGGCCTCTTTTTCCTTACCATAGATATGGACCTGCTTCTATTGAAGAGTTGGATCCTAGTGATATTTCTTGACATTCTCCCATTTACATATCTCTCCTTCTTCTTTTGCCACATGCTCAATTAGTTCTTAGATCTGAGGGGTTCGTAGCTCGTATAATTGACCTAGGGCATATATCCCAAGGGTCTCCCTGGTTTCATTACAAAGTTCATCTATGATGTGGAAAAGCTGCTTTTCCTTAGAGAAACCATGGCTTGGGCACTTATTTAGTAGGGAATAATATCTATCTAAGGCCATGTTCAAAGGTTCATGTTGTGCTTGTCTCCATCCTTGGATTTGTCTCCTCAAGTTGGACACCCTTGCATAGGTTTGGTATTTCTCGTTGAAGAGTTCTAGCATTGTGGGCCATCGTCAGATTGAATTTGGTTTCAATGATCTATACTAGACTTCAGCTCTATCAACTAGTATCCTAGGAAAGAGCTTAATCTTTTGTCACTTGCTTTCAATGTTGTACTAGACAAAGGCATCATGGAAGGCTTATATATGATGTTGTTGATCTAAAAGCCTAGGTAGGAGACTCTCTTTGCGATGCCTGCGAGATATCTTAATGACCTTGGTGATCTGCATTAGGTTTTTAATGGCCAACAAGGGTTCATTTTCATCAAATAGGTTGTGAGGGAAATCCCTATTCAGTTGATGGTGACGATTTTTTCTATGTTCATGTTGATGACCATGTGTGTTCCTATGGGTTCAACTTTTACTTTTATTCTAACCCTATAGTGGAGCTTTGTCTCCATACCTATGTTCATCTTCATTAGAAATATGACATTGAAGGGGAAAAAGAAGATGAGGAACTAGAAGGGTTTCCATGGCTTCTATGGTGTTCTCCAGGGTTCCTTGATTTATTTTTTCTTGGTTTCAAGGAGGTCTTAGGCCTTGAGGCCTTCCCTAGTGATAAATCGTGTTTTTATCGAAGTGGTTGTGATATCAGGTACACGATATCAAGTAAGTGATATCATGGCCCAAGCTGCAATATTGTACATTCAATATCACAGGGATACTCCTGGGTCTATAAATATAGCCCCCAAGCACATGATTGAGAGGAGAGTTTTTGGTAGTCAAGTAGCGAAACTCTTGTAGTTTGTCCATTTGAGAGTTAGAATATTTTTCCAAGTTCCTGTAGCAGGAGATCTAAGTGTGAGCAGACCTTCATTCAAGCATTGATGTACCTGAACACAGCATTGTGTTGGCAATAAAGATGAACTCTTTGATTCATCCTTGTAGCACTTGAGACTTTCCTTCTTGTGCATTTATATATTATGATTTCATGTAATTTACATTAATGTTATTCATGTAATGATTAATTTTGACTCATTAAGTAACTGATTAAAATACACAAGCATGACCCCTTCAAACATATGTGTGACACTTGGTAGCTCAGAAACGATTAGCGTTTGATGACCCAACAGTGTTTATGCAATGTTGAGGATGTGTTTGGGAAGTGGGAACGGTTACTTGTGTTAGGCTAGATTAGACCATAGTTTACTTAGCATTCAATTACTCTTACTTTCATTTTTTTTCTAGGTGAGTAAATTGATAAAACACAAAAAAATAAAAATCTTATGCCTCAGTCACACTTAATCATACATTTGCATTCCACAAGTGGTACTAGAAAGACAATGAATGGACAACATGCATGCACTGTTTAGCTTTAGTGTACTTGGTAATTAAAGTCTACAAAATTTGACTGGATCACACGTGAATGCCTGTGATTCATATGGTTGGACATAGGGGTACCTTGCCAGTCATCATTGGCACCGTTGTCAGGGATCGAACCTAGGTCGCCCGCGTGACAAACGGGAATACTCACCACTATACTATGCCAAACCATACAAATCACAGGTGTTCATGTGTGATCCAGT
>MNCI01000745.1:82171-93129 GCA_015680685.1 Gnetum montanum | reverse complement strand
TTAATGGTTACGGAAAGTTAAGTACAAAAACCTAGAAGTAACTGATTGAGAAACCTGACACATCAAACCAAAACATTAAATCAAAACATGAAACTAATAGTGAGGTGAGGCATGAAAAGCAGAGATGGAGGAGAGAGAGAATGGAATGGAGTTCCTAATTACGGTCACATGAAGTCCCTTGTAGAGTTTGTGATTAAATGACTTGGTACGATCCATCCTCAGTCTAGACCAAAACTAACATACTTTCAGTGACTTTGCATCAACAATCTAAGACTAGTCCATCCCTTGAGACACAAGAATGCTCCCACAAAACAACCACCATTTCAAATTGGAGAGAAAGTGGGAAGTAAGAAAGGGCTTTAGTTAGAGGAGACAAGACAAGTCCCATAACAATTCCTTTATTTTTATTTTTTTTGAATGGGAACCACACCATGCAAAGACCCATGCATTTTTGCATTTATTTTGTCCAAGGGGTGTGCTTTGAATTCTCAACTTTTTTTTTTAAATGAGGACAACACCATGCAAGGACATAGTTGACTTCCTGTTGTGGAATAACACAGAATGGTGAGAAGCTCACAAGAACACACCTGCACACAGGAAAATAGAAAAGTACAAAGAATATCGCATCCCTTTGAAGCCACACCCTATCCAAACCTTTGATTCCTTCCTAATTACAAAAACTACACAAGTCACCAATTTATTAAAGTTGCATTAATGAAAAAGACACTACACATTTCCAAAACAAGAAAAAACATAGAGTATGTGGATGGGTGAATGATGTGGACTCATTGCCTGTTACATGGAAAAAAACCATGTCCCAGTCATCAATAATGACATTCAAAGTCAGAAACTAGATATCAACAATCAAATTACAAATGAAACATACCACCATCTAGTAGCACATTACCATTATACCTAACATCTTATTAGTAGAAAGAGTATAGAAACACATCAAACACAAGAAAATATAAAAGAAAGTAAAAGTGTATGCAAAAAATATTAAATATATTAATGATGGTGTAAAAAAAAACTTAAAAAAGATCAATAACCTGAAAACCAAAAAGATGTAAAACAAAGAATATGAAAATAAAAGGTTGTAAAACCAAAAATGCATAAAACAAAAAATTCAAAAGATTGAGGAGCTATGTAAGGTGTTAGTATGGATGGCCATCTCCCCCATGACTAAGTTGGAAGGGGAAGATTTGAAAGATTGAGTGTGGTTGTCCATTTGGTGAGGCATCTGTTGAATTGGTTGGCTTGGGCTCATGGAAAGGATTCACTTGTTGGATGTTGACTAATTTTTTCTTATCTAGGCTATTAGGTTTATAGATAATCATGGTCCCAGATGAAAAAGTCTCATCAATAATGTAAGGTCCTTCCCACAATGTTTGGAATTTGGTTCATTGGGGTACATGTGCAGGATTCCAATAGAGAACCTTGTCGCTTGGTTGAAACTTGACTTTTCTTATTTTGATGTCATGGCATTTCTTGTTGAATACCTTAGGCCATTAACCAGTTTTCATCTAGAAAATTGAGGTTCATTAATTGTTCTTTCTATGCTAGACTTAATTTTAGGTTAAGGTCACAGGCTGTAGAAAGTGTACAAAGCTTGGATTGGATGGGCAATGTTGGTAATTTCCCATACATGAGCTCATAGGGAGAATAACCTATGGGAAACTTCCATGTGGAGTGATAGGCCCAAAGGGCATCATTTAATTTGGTGCTCTAGTCCCTTCAAAATTTACTAATGGTGTGCATTAGAATTTTTATAATATCCCGATTAGTTACCTCAGCTTGATCATTGGCTTGGGGGTGATATGGTGTTATGAGTTTGTGCTCAACCCCCAAGCGCTGCATAAGTTTTCGAAAAGTGGCACCTGTAAAATGAGTTCCATTATTAGAAATTAATACATGAGGCACACCAAACCTATTTATGATATTTTTTTGTACAAACCAAGAAGCTGTGGTAGATGTACAGTCAGTGACAACCGCTGCTTTTGCCCACTTGGTGCAATAGTCAACTACGACTATGATATATGTCTTTCCATTTGATAAAGGTGTGATGGGATCCATAAAGTCAATGCCCCAAATATCAAATGGCTCAAGAGGCTGAATCCATTGTTGTAGTCCCTGCATTTGAGCTGTCATTTCACCATCCCTCTGACAATGAGCACAAATGTGAATGAATTGGTGTGCATCCTTGAAGATTGTTGGCTAGTAATATCCTGCCATAAGGATTTTTATGGTCATGCATCTCCCAACATAATGGCCTCCACAAGGACCTTCATGAGCATCTTGGATAATGCATAGTTGATCCATGTTAAGGTCACACCAGTGTACCAGGCCATTAGGATAGAATTTGTAAAGGCTCCCATTAATTTCCATGAAATGCTTGACTTGGTGAAGAAACTGTTGTTTCTTCTTGGTGTCCAGCCTTTGCGGTAGTTCTTGCTTGAGCAGATAAGTGAGGATCGTATCGTACCATTTTGGTTCATCAGGCATTTATGCATTGATAGCCCCTATAAGGAGATATTTGTCACTGAATTAATCAAATAAGGGGCTCTCTTTCTCCTTGTCATCCCATCTTAGCCACGATAAGTGCTCAACAACCACATTTTCCACACCTTTTCGATCTACCATCGTGAGATCAAACTCTTGCAAAATCATGAGCCACCGTATGACACAGGGGCTCACCATAGTTTATTCATTAGAAATCGAATGGTGCTATGATCTGTATGCACAAACACTTTATAGCCAAGCACATAGTGCTTGAACTTTACTAATGTGAACACCACTGTCATCAACTCCTTTTTTGTGATGGTGTACTTTAGCTATGCACCTGCAATACTTCAACTTGCACAATGAATGTAATATGGACATTTTTGATCATCCATCTACTTAAGTACTACCCCTGAAGCATAATTTAATGCATCAATCATCACATGAAATGGCCTAGACCAATTAGGTGCTTGTAGAATGGGAGTTTTAACAAGCTTTTACTTTAGTTGCTAAAATGATATTTCACATGCAGGGGTCTAGATGAATGATGCATCCTTCTTTGTCAATTCCACCAATAGCTTGGCAATTTTGGAAAAATTCTCGATGAAGCATTGGTAGTAGCCAATATCACCAAGGAATGATCACACTTCTTTAATTATTTCAGGTTGATGGGTTATTCCTTAGATGACCCTTATTTTTCA
Organism: Gnetum montanum; assembly: GCA_015680685.1. Taxonomy (NCBI): domain Eukaryota; kingdom Viridiplantae; phylum Streptophyta; class Gnetopsida; order Gnetales; family Gnetaceae; genus Gnetum; species Gnetum montanum. The sequence goes on along the minus strand of MNCI01000745.1, from coordinate 89,929 downwards.
GGGTCCACCTCAATTCTTTCTTTTGAGATACGGTGCCCCAAGACTATGCCTTCCTAGACCATAAGATAGCTCCTTTTCCAATTCAGCCGAAGGTTTTTTTCAACACCTACTCAAGAAGGTCTAGGGCTTGCTCAAACGTAGCTTCATAGGTAGAAAAGTCATCCATGAAGACTTCTACCCCACAAAAAATTTGTTATTGGAAAATGCTAAGGACTAATCGTTGAAATCTAAGGACTAATCGTTGAAATGTGGTTGGAGCATTACATAGACCAAATGGCATTTGACGGTAAGCAAAAGTCCCCCAAGGACTTGTGAAAGTCATCTTCACTTAGTCCTCTGGTGCAATCCAGATTTGGTTATAGCCACTATAACCATCTAGAAAGTTGTAATAGCTATGCCCAAAAATAGTGTTCAGCACTTGGATAACAAAAGGCAACAAAAAATGATCTTTGAAAGTTGCCATGTTGAGCAACCAGAAGTCGATGCACACCTATAATTTTCCTTCTTTCTTGGGCATGATCATGAGTGGGTTGACCCACTCACTATCTGTGACAAGGTAGATGAATCTTGCCTTGAGGAGTTGTTCAATCTCCTCTTTGACAATCTACTTTAATTTGGATTCAAACATCGCTATGGTTATTGTTTCGGCTTAACGGTGGGGTCAGTGTATATCTGACGTTGTCATATTCTTGGATCTATACCAATGAGCTTAGAATATGACCAGGTAAAGGCTGCTAACCATTTTTCCACAACCTTCATCAACATTTTCTTTTGTTCTATAGTAAGCTTGGCATTAATAATGATCGACCTTCCATTTTTTAAGAACACATACTCCATTCCAGCTAGTAGTGTCTTTAATTCAAGGGGCTCTTGTTTAAAATTATTAGGAATCTTCAACTCTCTCCAATGTACATCATCATTTACTCCTTCGGAGAGCTGGTGATGAACTTGCTTGAGTTCATCCATACTTACAACATATTCATACATTAGGCCCTCAGTAGGTTCCATGCACAATGTACTGCTACTAGAATAAGCTATCAGCTGCAGGGTACCTTCTTGTTTTGTGGTTTTTGTGTACAAGCATCTTTCGATTTCAACTTCTAGTGCACACTGCTTGCATGTAGAGACAGATGTTCGCTATAACTTCTACACATAATGGCACCCTGAATCGTTGTACATAATACATGGAACCTTCTTCTTCTCAATCTTTCCAAATTCATTTTCTTTAGATATCTCCAAGAAAAGGTCTCTAATGCCCATTTTGGCATCAATGGTGCTTAACCATGCCCTTCCCATAATAATTGGGAAGTTCCCCTTGTAGTTCTCCACCTTGATTACTAGGAAGTTGACGGAATATGACCACCCACAAATGATGGTTACGATGTCCTCTACCAGTCCCAATGGAACAATGTTGGACTGGTCTACCAAATCCAGCCAGAAGTTACTCTTCTTCAAGGGAGGAAGGTTTCACATTGTGTACATCTCATGTGAGATCAAATTAACATCAGAACCAGAGTCAAGAAGAGATTTACAAGGTTCATTCCTAGCAATTTCCAAATATACTAGGGGACTCCCAGGATCAGATAACTTCCTGGGTAGTTTACCAACTCGAATCTAATTAGATACAACATGGGTCAACATTATAGTATGAATTCAAGAGGGATTTTGGATTGGAGGGGACTTGGATAAAGGTGAGACAAAGGAAGATGGAGAAGTAGGGTTACCAACCACTAATGTGTTTGAGGGCTTTAGTGGACTGTAAGGTTGGAAGAAAGGTCTTTTCTTTGTTTTTGGCTCGAACCCACTTGGTGGGTTAACCAGTTGCAAATTAACTACCCTTGTAGTGTTTCTTTGTTGTGTTTAGGTAGGCAATTCATCCTACATAGATGGAGCATGTGGTAGTTGTGCAAGAGACAGAGGGGTAGGTGCAAGGACAGGAGGAGCATGAGGATAGTAACTAGCATCCCTCCTTGGATAGGGAAATTGGTACACTTTAGGAGGGTAGTGGTGAGGTTGGTAAGTGGCAACATGACCAAAGAAGTCCCATGGAGATGAAGGTCATTGAACATAGTAACCATAGGGATTTGGTTGTCAATAAGGGTATTGTTGTCTTGGAGGTACCAAAGCCCACAATTGTGGTTGCTACCACTGCTAGTATAATTTGTAGGGTTGCTGTGGAGTTCCACTTGGATAGTACTACTATGGTTGGTGAAACTCTCAAGCATTGCCTTGTGGATAAGGCAATCTTTTAGGTGTTTGCCTTTGTGCAAGTTGTGGATGTAAGGTATACACTCTAAATTCCTGCAAGTGTGACACAATTGGACAACATCCCTTGGGATGTTCATACTGGCAGACGTCACATCTGCCATCATCATCTAAGTCACTCTTCGTAACCATCTCTATTACAATCATTTTACCCTTACCTTTAGATATAGCATATTTAGCTTCCTTATGTCTCTAGTGCTCATGCTCACCACTTTTCTCCTTGGACTCTTTAGAAATTTTTAAGACAGCCTAAAAATTTTTGTCCATAGAGTCCCATAATTTGTCAACCTTAGCCATGATTTCAGATTGCAATTTCTATAGTGGCAAGGTTTTTTGATTAGCCACCTCATCTATGGTTAATTCATCCTCACTGTCACAAAATTGAACCCCTTTTTTTGGATACAAGGATCCCTGTTGTATTCCTCTACACTTTCTTAATTCCTCCTCCTCCTTGGCTATCTACTCAATTAATTTTTGGATCTAACAAGCACTTAACTCTATCAATATTCCTTGGGCATAGATGCCAAGGGTTTTCCTTATTTTAGATCGTAACCTATCTATGATATGGCAAAGTTGATCAAGCTGAGAGTATCCATGGCAAGGACACTGAAGTAGCAAAGAATAATATCATCCAATAGCGGCATCCAAGGGCTCATGATTTTCTTGTTTCCACCCTTGGATCTACTTCCTCAAATTGGACACTCAAGAATACATTTAATATTTGTCATTGAACAATTCCAACATCATACTCCACCGCCTAATTGATTCTGGTTCTAAGGATCGGTACCAATTTTCTACTTCCTTTATGCGTGTCCTTGGAAATAATTTCAACTTCTACCAGTTGTTCCCAATATTTTGCAAGGCACATGCATCTTGGAAGGCCTAGAGATGATTTTGCAGATCAACATTATATCCTCCCTCAAATTGAGGGATGTTGTTCATGTCTAGCCTCTTTATTCTACTATCCTTTACATGCCTTGTTGGAATCCTCATGGCCTCTGCTATGTTTAACATGCCTCGAGTGGCAAGTAGATGTTCATCAATGCCATGGTAATGGTGCCTATGATGTTCTCTACTAACCCTTCTTTCTTAGTGATGGGTCTCTTTGGATTTCCCACGCCTCTAGTCACGACTATTTTGACGATCCCTTTTGTTATTCTAGTCCCGTCAGTCACCTCTGTCATAGTTATTCCTTCTGCGGCCATGATTTGAGCCTGATGAAGAAGAAGATGATGATGATGAAGGGGAAGAGGAAGGAGAACTTGCTCCACGCTGATGCCTATCACCTTTCGATTGATGATCATGACCATGATCACGATCATGACCTCCTTTTCCCCCCTTATCTTGACTTGCCTCTTTAGATCCATTTTTGTCATTGGATCTATTCTGACTAGAACTTGGATTATGAATTGTGGATTGCACATTTTGGTTGACGGCCCCCTAAACAAAGTTAAATAAAGGAGAATCACTAAAGAAGTGGTTGCCTCCATCTAATGGGCCAAGAAGAGGTGGAAAAGTGTTTGACCCCTTGCCCTTCACAAGCTCATATTAATGCTCTAGTTGACGATCCCTTAACCTTTGTGCTTTTGTGGGATGATAATCCCTTGAATTGGGATCTCGCATCTCGTACTCTTTGTGAAGATGTTAAAGCCCATGTCATGTGAGCATTAGCTAGAGCATTGCTAGAATAGATCAATCAAGTGGAAACACAATGTTGTGTTCCATGTCGTGCCACTACAACATTTCATCTTGATGCAAGATGAAGGTGAAGTCTGGTATATACTCATTAGGATGAGCATATACCACTCGGTATTGCTGAGGCACCTAGTTTGACCTAGGCAAAGATAGGCTCCTATGAGAAGAAGACATTTTATGTTAATGAACTTATAGGCAATGTGCAGTTAAGGTTTAATTTAATTATAATTCTAATTTTTGTTTTTGTAAGATTTGACTCTTAGGGTTCAAACAATGAGGTTACTAAGTTTCACTTGATTTAGATAGCACATGTAGAACTAAAGTCCCTAGCAATGGCACCAATGATGAGCAATGAGGTACCCCTATACCCAACCATATGAATCACAGGTGTTCAAGTGCAATCCGATTGAATTCTGCAAACTTTAATTACCAAGTATGCTAGAGCTAAATAATGTGTGCGTGTTGTCTGTTCATTGTCTTCCTAGTCCCACTTGTGCAATGCAATTGTATGGTTAAGTGTGACTAAGGCATAAGATTTTTATTATTTTTTGTTTTATCAATTTACTCACCTAGAATAAGAATGAAAGTGAGAGCGATTAAGTGCTAAGAAAATAATGATCTAATCTACCCTAACACAAGTAACCATTCCCACTTCCCGAACACATCCTGAACTTTGTGTAAACACTGCTGGGTTGTCAAATGCTAACCGTTTCTAAGCTACCAAGTGTTACACATATGTTCGAAGGGGGTCATGCTTGTGTATTTTAATGAGTTTCTTAATTAATCAAAATTAATTGCTTCATGAATAATGTTAATGTAAACTACATAAAATCACAATATATAAATGGATAAGAAAGAAATTCTCAAGTGCTACAAGGATGAATCGAAGAGTTCATCTTTATTGCCAACACAATTGTGTGTTTAGGTACATCAACGCTTGAATAAAGATTTATTCACACTTAAACCTCTTGTTGTAGGCACTTGGAAAATATTCTAACTCTCAAATGGACAAACTGCAAGAGTTTCTCTACTTGACTACCAAAAACTACTTCAATCGTGCACTCCAGGGCTGTATTTATAAACCTGAGAGTAACCCCACCATATGAAATATATGATATTGCATCTTGGATCTTGATATCATGTACCTGATATCATGGCCACTTCGATATCAGAGCATGAAATTATCACCTAGTCCAGGACTTACTTTATCTTCTCCAGGGTTGTCTACCTTAGGTGAATGTAGTCTTTGAGTGTTGTCAGGATGGTCATGAACATATCAAACCCTTGCATGAGGTTGGTTACTCAAATTTTTTTCAATATATATCTCATTATTTCTCCAATGAATGCCTTTACTATACAATGCATTATCAATTCCTTGTGAAAGAGACATTATTGTTGGTTTATGATGTGTGTGATTTAATATTTTTTGAAAGATATATTGTTAATGGATTTACAGTGATCATGTATAATATAATTGGTTTAGATAACTAGCACCATCCTCAGAAATGGTGCCAATGATGAGCGATGAGGTGCCCCTATGCCCAACCACATGAATCACAAACATTCATGCATGATCTGGTGAAATTTCGTGGATGGGACTAGTTGTGTATCTATTATGCCTTGATCGCAATTTGCTGTCTTCCTACTTTGACTAGTGGTAGCTTTGTCACGTATGGTTTAGTCCAAAGTAAGGTATATGATGTTGTCACGTAAGGGATTGAACATGTCAAAAAGAGAGAGAACATTTGGACAAGATTAATTTTAGTGAGAGTATCTTTTCTTGTGTTAGAATCTCTAATAACTTCTAGTCATTTTCAAAGCTTTTGATTTTACCTTTGCTTTTCTCTACTAGTACATATTATATCCCTATCATGTTGTCTTCCTAACTCATAGTGATTTTTTTGGATCTAGATCTATAATTGATTTGATTCAATCCTTTTCCCATATTGCCAATTTTGCATCTGTAGGAACTTTCTTCTCTGGAGAAGATTTTCCTTCGGTGCATGCATCAAAGAGATTCAGGGTAACACTACTACTTGTCTATTGCATCTGATCCCTGATCTAACCCTTAAGATAAGCTCTCTTTTAGGGTCCTCCTTATTTTCTTTCTGTGTTCTCTCATTATGGAATTTGTTTACATCCTACTTTGTAATGCTTGGTTTAAGAATAAAATTCATTTTTCTATTTCTAGATCTATATCTATTATACTACAATTTTATTTTATTTTTTTACATTTTCTTCACCCATTCTAATCCCAACACATCAATTGCTTTTTCTTTTCTAAGATTCTTGTTTCATATATGAAATAGGAATAGATTATTTAGATTCACATCTAAATTACTAGTGATTATTAATATTTCATCGCCATGATTTGCATACAACATATAAAATCATGTATACTTTTGATTTATGTCTTATATAAACATGGATTAATTTGTTAGTTTATTAACAACCTAGAAGTTCTCTTTTGATTTCAAAATACATTTTCAAACTATTTGGTGGCCACAGAATGTTTGGCTCATTTCATGTAAGATTGTTGTGAATCTAAATACAACATTTTTTACCATAACATCATCTTGGTACTAGGAAGGCCAATTCAATAAAAATTAGGCTTTGTTTCTATAGAATCTATCTACCATCATTCTTAAGTTACTTTAATGTGCTATGTCATAACTTTTGACGTCACATTATTACCTCCTATTAAAATGACATTTTATCATAACCTACCTTTTCTAACATCTTTCCTCTTTCAGTCTTCAACCTCTTTTTAGGAAATTAGGCATTGGTAAGCCCTATACATTTCTGTGATTATTGAAAGACCATTTCACATTATGGCATCATCATCGAGCATTGATTTCTTTAAACTTCAAAGACTTATTAACATGAGGCAAAACTAGGGATTCTCTAAAGGACTAAGCAAGAGAGACTATAAGATAGCTTGTGCTAAAATTCAACTTGGTTATGTGCATTCCCTATAAATGCTAAGAATGATGTTGTAATATGAAAGTGCTAATGACTTGCCTCCTTTACTATCTGATTCAAATAATCCTATTGAGCTTGATTCTAGTGAAGCAAAAGAAGTTACTAAGTTTATTATGAAACAAGAAAATATTCATAAGAAGATTCATTTCTAAATAGAGAAAATTAAGATGAAGGCCATCCTAAATGAATCTCTTAATCCTACCATAATTGATAGGGGAAAAGGAGAAGCATAGTCTTAGACTTTGATGTTCATTTTACTAATGAAGATGAAGAACAATTAGCTAAGGATTTGAAAAGATACAATTCTCTATCACATCACATTCATAATATCAATGTTAATATTACACATGCTTACTTGCCTAGATTTTTCTCTCTCAACATAGAGCAACCTAGCCTTAGCCTCTCAATCATCTCTCTTTCCCTACCCTATAACCTCTTTCTTTCTAACAATAGCAGTAACTCACATTCATTCTTTCATATTTTGCTACAATTATAGCCTAGCCTGGGTTGTATCTTCTTAGAAATGATTCATAACTCTTGGAATTACTTAATGATGTTATTTATTTTATAGATTTTTGATAGCATAATCTATCAAATGATGTAGATGGTCCAACCAAGAAAAACTATTTTTTTTATTTTGTAGTTGCAATATCTTCATGATCTAGAAGAGTTTTGGCCTAATATTTGGCTTGTTAGAAGATTGTTAGACAATCTATAGTTTTGTAAACTTTTAGAACAATTGAAATTTATTTGATTGTCCAAATCTTACTTATAAAAGGTATCTTGAATAAAACTATTTAGCATTTGGAAAAAAAA
>MNCI01000745.1:67733-82066 GCA_015680685.1 Gnetum montanum | reverse complement strand
CACACCAAATGTGATTTTTTAACTTCCTATAATGCAATGAAATATAATGATGCACAAAACCTTAATGAATTGGTAAATGTGATGAGGGATCAATTGATTAATAAGTGATGAGTAATTTATGAATTTGATGAATATGGAGAGAAATTTCATAATGAAATCAATGTTCTTACTTCACAATCTAAAATGAAAGATAGTATGTCTATGTATTTATAGGCTTTTGATGGGACCATTATAACTAATGAAGGCACAAGTCTATTTTCATTAAAAATGGGTTAGAAATTGAAGAGACATGTAAGGTTAGGGTTATTCTATTATTACATCCACCCATCAATATTTTTACAAAGGGAAAAATAAATAGATTTTCTTGTTTTGTTCTATATGACTTGAAAAATAAAATAGAAATTATAGGGATTTTTTTCCTATGTTACAAAAAGTTCCAACTTTTCTTCCCTTGATCTTTGAATTTGTTCTTTCATCTTCATGTTTTCACTTCAATTTGATGTACTTCCATATATAGACATAACCTTTAATTACTTTGAATTTTAGTTTTTAGAATTATTTTCTTCTTCTTATTTGAAATCCACAATAAGGACAATAAATGATAGTGAAGTGTGAATGTTCAAAATACATGCTAGGACCAATAGTCCCTCCTTTAGGGTGCACTTTAAAGTCATTATAACTAGTCTTGTAATTCAACCAATCTTTAATAGTCTTTAAAAATTTATCAATGTTCTTAATGAGGTTCCTCCTTAGTTGGCAAACTGATCATTGATCTCGGCCCTTTGTATTTTTTTCTTGAATGGAATTATCTTCTTTCTCTTTCAATTGCTTTGATAAAGTGGTTGAAGCTTCTTTACCTTTTGTTGAATTTGAAAGAGATGAGTGGACTTCTTTCATTTCTTTATGTATTTCTTCAATTTCATATTTTGTGGTAGTGACAACTTGCTTTTTTTCCTTGAACAAATTACGTAGGCAATGTTCTAGCTCATTTATTTCTTCCATATTCTTTTCATTCTGTAAAAGCACCTTTTGATTTTTCATATTTCTTAGTTTCTCTTGGTAATAATTCTAAGTAGTAACTCTAATTATCAAGCTTTTCAAACTTTTCTTTTATATTTTTTTAATTAGAAATAATGCAAAAGTCCTTTTTAAATACCAAGCTATAGTCATCATATGTAAATTGACTTATTGATACTAATGATTTTTGGAGATCACGCACATAATGGACATCTTTGATTCCAAATTTGTTTTCATCTTCCAAATTGATGACAATGTTTCCAACTCCTAATACCTCCAATTTTCTTCCATCTTTAAGTTGAATTTTGCAAATGTCATTTGTAAATTCAATTTCATTAAATCCACATATCCTTGATATTATATTATTAGTACACAACTTTCTAATAGCCAAAACTTTCAAGGGATTATTTTATTTTGATGATAGAAAGAAAGATAAGTTGCTACATGTTTATCTTAAAGAATATTGTTAGCTCCTTATTTATTTTCTAAAAATTTACATTTTCTTTTTACTTCTTCCATTTGGTGGTGCTCTCCTTTATTTTTTAACTTCTTATTTTAGTTTTCTTTAGTTTGCCCTTCTTAACCTTTTGTAGTTTCTGAGTTTTCTTAACATTGATGTATGCCTTCATTATCTTTATATTTTTCTTGGATGAATTTGATGAGGACATCACCCAACCCTCGTGTAATCCTCATTGTATCTTGGATATCTACATGTCTTGTTTTTTATGTGTGTCTTCTTGTGTGATCTTTTGATGATGATTCCAAGGTGCTTTGCCATGTTTGGGAGTGTTTTGGATCTATTTTGATGACTTTAGGGTGTTTTGAGAGCTATGGGGACTTGTTTGGAGGTTCCAGGCCTCAAAACAAGCATCTTTAACTTTTACCTTAGTAGGATATACATCTACATTGTAAGAGAGATGTCTTCACCAAGACATCTACTACAAGACGTCTCCTCTAAGATGTCTACTCTAAGACCCCCATGCTTGGGAGAGATGTCTCCTATTTCTTGAAGATGTCTTTCATAGATTTTAACAAACATCAAATTGAATGGAAAACTAGAGGGAAGATGAAATTTCATACCAAAAAGCTATAAATAAGAGTCCAAGGCTTGCGTTTTGGCATGAGAAAGAGAGGAAGAGAGAGTGAGAGGCAAGGAAGAGCACTTGAGAGAGGTTAAGAGAATCTCTTGTAAGTGTCTTGTCTTCAGATTTAGCTCCATTAGGAGCAATTGAGGATTAAAGGGGATATGTGTGGCTTCTAAGATCCTTGGGAGAGGTTTGAGTTGAGCTTGGATCCTCATATTTTATGTAAGTCTCTATATATTAAGAGTTTTGTTATAAAAAGGAGGAATTTTCTCCAATTCATTGTCTTGTTCTTACTTCTAAGTTGAATTTGGCTTAGAAGGCTTGTGGAATGGGTCCTTTTGGGGTCTATTGAGGTAGACTCCACATCAAATTGGTATTAGAGAATTTGGTTTGGAGGAATCCACATAGAAGCTAGTGATCTTGATAAATTTTTGAAGAAATTTGAAAGAATTTTGAAGATGTATAGCCACTTAGGGTTTGGAGAACCTAATATTGGTAAAGATTGCTTGAATCTTCTTTAAGAAAAGTATGCCTCCTAAGAAGAATACTAATCAAGAGCTTGGACAAGAGATTCAAGAGCTCAAAAACTCCTTTAAAGCCTTTGTTGTTAAAATTCAAGAAGTCCTTCATAAGGTAATGACTAGCAAACATCAAGATTTTGAAGAAGTGTCAAGTAGAAGTGAAGAGGAGATTGAAGAAGAGAATCCTTTTGCATCTATGCAATGATCAAGACAAAGAAATGATCAAAGGACTCCAAGGAGAGAAGAATTTAGAACTTAAAGTTATGAGTAAAGGTTTCCTTTTCTAAAAAATAATGAGGAAAATGATGATAAAATATTTGTAAAGATCTTAAGTGCTTTAAGAGTACCTCATGTGGATATTCCCATCTTTAAAGGTGTTGAAGGTACAGATTTCTTTCTTTCTTGGCTTAGAGTTGTGAATATGTATTTTCTTATTGAGAAACTTCATAGTGAGTCAATGATTCATGTTGTTGAGAGTAAGCTTGAAGGATTAGTAGCCAAATGGTGGGACAAGGAATGTCTCAAATGCTTTGAAGAACATGGAAAGCCTATTAAGAGTTGGAAACTTGTGGAATTCATGCTAAAGCAAAAGTTTAAAAAGACATCCTTCTATCATGAAGCCATCATGAAGCTAAAATTTCTTAGACAACAAGATCAAGAGGTAAAAGATTTTTCTGTTGAATTCTGTAAAGCTTTGGAAAAGGTTAATATTCATTAGACTAATTATGAACAAGCCTCTAACTTGATTAGGGGATTAAGGTGCAATATTAACAAGAATTAGCATTCTATGAGCCTGATACTCTTGATGAAGCCTATAATCTTGCTCTCAAGGCTGAAATGAAAATCGCAAGGTTTGGCTTGATGAAGGATAAAGATTACAAGAAAAGGAATGAGTACAACTCAAAAATTAAGGAAATCATTTAAGGAGGATGATGTAGATGAACCAAAGAAGAAAAGGGAGTCTACTTCTCCTAGGAGGGGAAGAAGAAAAGAATGATCTTCAAGAGGTAAAGATATATCTTATAATTATGTTGAATCAAGTCATAGAAAATGGGAATGCACAAAGCCAAAGAAGAATGCTTGTAAAGGTAAGAAAATTCAAAATATGTAAGAGGATGAGCCTAAGTCTTCAAAGAAGGTATGTGAACATGATCCCTCATACATTGCTAATCAAAGTGAGTTGAATAGTTGTACTTTTGTTGGACATGTTAGTACCAATGAAGATGTTATGGGGAAGAGTTTGTTTATAACCATTGTGATGTTAAAGATCATTTCTTGATGTGCTCATTGATGATGGAGCATAAGAAAATGTGATTTCTACTAAGGTTGTGAAGTCATTACATTTAGTTGCAATTCCTCACCCTAGCCATACAAAGTGTATTGGCTAATGAAGAATCATTATAAGCAAGTTAAGGAACAATGCCTTATTGATTATTCCATTGGATATTTTCATGATCAAATGTGATGCATTGCCTATTGATTGTTCAAATCTTATATTTGATAGACCATGGAATTATGATAATAAGGCTATTTTTGATGGAGAAAATAATTGTTGGACTATAAGGCAAGACAATCATAAGTTTAGATTGTTGTCCACTATTGTTGATAGTGAGGTTGGTAACTTGAATTCTTCATTGATGCTTCTTAGTTATAAGGAGATTATGAAGGTGAATACTATTTGTGATGATGAAATTTTCTTTGATACTGAAGAGAATGCATTTGATATGGATGCTATTACTAATTGTGTGGAGTCTCATATAAATGAAAAAAAGTTTGTTTGTGCTACTGTTCAATCTTAGGTTTTGATGGCAATTGTATATTGTTTGATACTTTTGGGTACTTGTGTAAGTGCTAGGCTGAATTTTGTATTGGCAAGAAGATGTTGGAAGAATAAGGAAGATCAATTGGTAGCAAGTGGAGAATTACCATTAGTGTTTGGGCATAGGGCAAGAAGGCCTACTCCATGGATTGATGCTAACAATTATTTTTTCCAAATTTTTATGCCATTGTTATGTAGGTTTGAGTCATCATGGGGATGTAAGGAAAGCATTCCAAGAAGATACTCAAATGAAGAAAGCATGGTAGGGCATGAGAAAAAGCCTCCATGAGCAAGGGAAGCTAAAAACCAAAATCTCAACTAATACTCATTCTCATGATGTTTTTGATGCATTGAGTTTTGATTATTATGATAAGAGTGATGACCTTGAGTCATGGGAGCATGGTGCCTTCCAAATTGTGAGAGGTCATTAAGCATGACATTTTAAGGGTGGGAGAGATGATGAGGACATCACCTAGCCCTTGTGTAATCCTCAGTGTATCTTGGATATGTGTGTGTCTTGTTTTTTATGTGTGTCTTCTTTTATGATCTTTTGATGATGATTCCAAGGTGTTTTGCCATGTTTGGGAGTGCTTTGGGGCTATTCTAATGACTTTAGGGTGTTCCAGGAGCTATGGGGACTTGTTTGAAGGTGTTCGAAAGTTCCAGGCCTCAAAAAAAGCATCTTTAACTTTGACCTTGGTAGGATACATGTCTACACTAACATTTAGATGTCTACACTACAAGAGAGATGTCTCCACCAAGACATCTACTAAAAAACATCTCCTCCAAGATGTCTACTCTGAGATCGCTACACTTGGGAGAGATATCTTTGGTTTCTTGAAGACATCTTCCATGGATTTTAATGAACATTAAATTGAATGGCAAATTGGAGGGAAGATGAAAGGTCACACCAATAAGCTATAAATAACAGTCCAAGGCTTGAGTTTGAGCATGAGAAAGAGAGGAAGAGGGAGTGAGAGGCAATCGAGAGCACTTCAAAGAGGTTAAGAGAATTTTCTCCATTGTGAGTAATTGAAGATTGAAGGGGACATGTGTAGCCTCTAAGATCCTTGGGAGAGGTTTGAGTTGAGCTTGACTCCTCATCGTTTATGTAATTCTTTGTACATTAAGAGGTTTCTTATGAAAAATGGGAATTTTCTTCAATTCATTATCTTATTTTTACTTCTAAGTTGAATTTGGCATAGAAGACTTGTGGAATGGATCCTTTTGGGGTCTATTAAGGTAGGCTCCACATCAGAATTGCCACATTTCCTTATTGATCTTCAATTTTGAAATTGCATTTGAGTATTCTACACACTGAATTGAATATAATGCCTTTTATCAATTCTTCTTCTTTGATTTTTTTCTAAACCTTTTTTCCTAAATTTTTGTTCAATTTTTTAGGTATTTCACTACCTTTATTCATAATATTCCAAATAGTGTTGTGATATCATCGTCCCTATGTCAATTCCTCCCATAATATGAAATTTTGATTACCATCATAAATTATTGAACATGTCAAAAAATTCTTATTTGTATCTCCCCTAGCATCATCCTTTACTCTAATAAAAAGTGTTGACTTTTTAGATGTAACAATATTTCAAAGAATTTTTTATTTTGCAAATTTTTGGGAGCCTAACCTATCAAATGATGTGGGCAGCCCAACTAAAAAAAACCAAGTTTTTTGATTTTTGTAGTCTTGATATCTTCATGATCTGGAATAGTTTCAAGTTGATCTTTAGCTTGTTCAAAAGCTTGTTCTACAATATATAAGTGTGTAAAATTTTAAAACAATTGGAATTTATTTGATCATCTACAGCTTGCCCATAAAAGGGATCTTGAAAAAAACTATTTAGCATCCAAAATAGAAATTAGTGATTTGCAAGATGAATATCTCTACAATCTGAGAGAATTATGAAGTGAGTGAATATTGGATACAAAGCTATTTGAACAATCTTCCTTTTTACAAAATTAGGACTTGATTTGAGCTAATTTGATGGTTAAAATTAGTTACACAAGAAGATCCTTGAATGTGATTTTTTATCTTCTTGAAATGCAATGAAATATAATGATGCATGGAACCATGATGAATTAGTGAATGTGATGATGAATTATTGGATGAACAAGTGATGAATAATTGATGAATTTGATGACCATGGAGAGAAATTTGTAATCAAATCAATGTTCTTGCTTCATAATCTAAAATAAAAAATAATACACCTATGTATTTATAAGTATTTGATGGGGCCATTATAACTAATGAAAGGACAAGTCTATTTCATGGAAAATGGGTTAGGAATTGAAGAGACATGTAAGATTGGGGCCATTTTATTATTACATCCATCCATAAATCTTTTAACAAAGGAAAAAATAAATAGATTTTCCTGTTTTGTCCTATATGACTTAAAAAATTAAATAAACTTATATGAATTTTGACCCTACGTTACAAAAAGTTCTAACTTATCTTCTTTGAATTTTTCTGTTTATCTTTGATTTTTTAGTTAAATTTAATGTACTTCCATATGTAGACATGACCTTACATTACTTTGAATTTTGATTTGTAGAATTCATTTCTTCTTATTTAAAATCTATAACATGGGCAATAAATGCTAGTGAAGTGTGAATGTTCAAAGTGCATACTACAACCTACAGTAGGGACTGAGACTTTTAGCAACATAATGAAGATGTTTGAAATATGTTTAAAAATATTTTTTCCTACAAGACTTTAAGGCAAACAAGTTTTCTATAGAAATTAAAATTCTTCATTAGTTAATCAAATTTTATTAAAATATGCTTCTTTGACCTTGAGTATACTTTTAATAAATGTTTATGATTTTTGGACAATAAACACCTTACAATTAGGCATGATGCTATAACCATGCTAGTGGAAGGGTAGTGTTGATCCTTGGTGCGAGGAAATTAATGGTCTAGTAAGCATTTGTTGAGGAGAAGAGGTAACCACAAGTGAAATTTTAGGCTCAAGTTCATAAGTAAATGTCTCCTATTATGGGTGTGGTTGTGCCTACTATTAGGCACATAGTGTAGTATGTGCTTTTGGAATAAGCACGTCATGCTTCATGAGTTCCATGTAAAATACCATGCTTGCTTTCAACATAACATTGTTAGTGTAGCTTTGGATTTTTACTTAGGAACACACCTTCCTAACAAGGCATGTGAATAGACATTTTTTTTTTGCCTATATCTTTTTTAAAGAATATTTTATTCATTTGCTAGTATATGAGGCTTAGTTGATTGACATCTTACTCTAAAAATTGGCTATAACACAAGCATTAAGTATGGAATTTTAATTGGATTTTACATAGGCTTGATGCAAGTTTGCATGACCTTGTAACATATCTTATTAAAATCACTAAACTATTAGAAAGTCTTATGTTTAATTTTAAAGGCTAGTTAGAACCATGCTTTTTTTTTTTTTTGGAGTTGGCTTCTACATGAATGAAGATCTTTTCAGTAAGGGTATCTCTATTAAATAGGTTGAGTACCTTTGAACTTTAATATGCTATTACTAGGATAGTGACATTTCCAAACTTTATTGTATCATCCTATTGGTACTTGTTATAAAAGAAGAATGTTTCACAAACATTTTACTCATTTCTTAATGAAGTGTTAATAAGGCAACTGCATCGATGCATGCTCATTAAAGCATCTCAGGATGCATTGGTGCATGTGCATTGATGCTAATCCTCTTGAAGCCTATATAAATATGCACGCCAATAGTATTTATGGAAACATTTGAATCAATTCCTTCTCCAAACACTTGCAGTTTTCTTCCTTAGAACTTAGCAAACGTTTCCCTCTAAGTGTGTACAGCGTCAATTGAATTGACTGTACAGAGTTTTATTCAAGTACAACATGTAACTAGACATAGTTACATGAATGACAATAAAATCAAGATTTCTTCTTTCCCTTGCAACACTTGGATTAGTTTAAGTTTATTTTTTAGCATTTTACTTTGAATGCAGTTTACTTTCTTATCCTTAAGCTTTTAAATTTTTAATTCATAATTCATGTGAGTATGACCACTTTGAGCATAATATACTAATGCTTGATAATCCCAGCAATAGATACTTGGTATGCTAAGCAGTAAATACTTGGTAATGTAGTAGTGTTAGTAGATATTTAGGATGTGTACAAAAAGTGGGAATGGATGCTTCATATTTAGGATAGTTTAGTTAATTAATTAGTAAAATTAAATATTCAACTCTTCATTTATTTAATCATTTTATAGATAGAAATTATAAAAATAAATATCTTACATCTCAATCACACTTAGTTATATGAATAAGTCAACACAAGTGATAATTAGGAAGACAATGACTAGTAACCATGTCTTTTACTATCTAAGGATATAGGCCACTTATGTAAAAGAAGTCCACAAAATTTTACTAGATTACACATACACACTAGTGATTCATATAGTTGAGCATAGGGAATACCCATTACTCTTCATTGGCACTGTTATTGGGGACTTTACTATGTGTGCTAAGTACTTTTAGCTATTGAAATCATACAAAGTTATTGCAAAGATATAATGCATCATCTCTAAGAAAAATAATAATAATATTTTATTAAGACATACTACATAAGAACAAACTAAGATATCTTCTCTTCACAAGGCTGACTCACCACCTGCTAATGATTCTAATTTGTAACATGACATACCTAGAAGAAATACTAATGAGATACCTCAACAAATAAAGGTTGTCTATACATATCTAAATTCCAATTATCTAAACTTCACTTTTATCCTTCATTAGGATGAATAGCTACACTAGAAAGACTTGGAGGGTAATGTTGTGTTACCTCCTACTTGGTCTATTCCTTCAATGTTCATGGTAGCTCTTATGAAAGTGGGGCTTAAACCAAAAACTTGAAATTACCAAATAAAGGAACACCTCTCTAGAGACTATGAACCAATGGTGGCCCAACTCAAAAAAGATAAGCTTAGGGAGATATGCCATGAAGCCTCCAAGGGTAAAAAGGTACCACTCTCATTATTTTCATAATTAGAGAAAAAGAACCTAGACTATTCATTAGGGAAATCTCATCGTCAAGGTTCTTCTTCCTTTAGTGAGGATGACATGACTCATCAACTATTATGTTCAACCTTGGCAAGCAACCAAGGTAACGGAAGAACTAGTTCAAGAACTAAGGAAACCTTAAGACCAAGGTTCCCTATCCATTCACTAAGAGAACAACCAAGGAACCAAAGAATAAGGGCATTCCGACACAACTCTCATAATCCTCCACCCTCATCCTCCTCCTCATCATTAAACTTTGATATAGGGAAATGTGACCAAGACCAAAGGAGAAATGATCGAGGCTAAGATGGAGATGACAAAAGATCCCATCACAGAGATGATAGGAGAGAGCGTAGATAGTAGCAAGAAGAGGATGGACATCATCAGGAAAGAAGACATAGTATGTCATGTCATAGAAAGCATGACAATGACAAGGGCCATCATAAATATGATGACTATGATGAACCACTACTTACTATGAAAAGTAAGATAAATATTTTAGAGTTGGTTCATATTCCCACCAAGCATCAAAGGGATAGTAGAATCAAATGACTTGATGTGAACAACAGTCCTAAGTTTGAGGGAGGGTATAATGCTAATCCAAAACATCATTTGCAGGCTTTCCTTGATACATGTGCCTTGCAGAACATTGAGAATGAGTGGCAAAAAATTAAACTATTCTCTAGAATACTCATCAAAAAAGCTAAAAGTTGGTACTAGTCTTTGAAGCTAGAATCTATCTATAGATGAAGTACAATGTTGGAGCTATTCAATGTTAAATCTCAAATGTACTCTAGGATGTCTAACCTGAGAAAATAGATCTAAGGATAGAATAAGACAATCATGAATCCCTTGACACAACCTTAGGTAGGTATTACTCTCTTTTTCACTAATGCCTTGGCCATGATTTCTCTCAAAGAAAAAAACTATGCCATGTGATATATGGGCTCAAAAACAAAACCAAATAGACTCTTGGGATTTATGCCCAAAAGAGATTGTTAGAAATGAGGGCCCATCAGATCTAAAGGCTTATTAATCAAGTGGTCAAGGAAGAAGGAGAATTTAAAAAGTGAAAAAGTATAGAAGTGTACAACAAAGACCCCTCTATTCATAACATGGAAGTATGTCTCTATGATTCTAAAGAGGAAGACCCACTAAAAGTGGTACAAAGGAAAAACTTGCTAATTTAAAAACTTGTCACAAAGATATTAGCTATTCTGGGTAAAATATGGGATTCCTTGGATGAAACATTTCAAACTACCCTAAAAATTATGGAGGAGAAAATGAAGCACAAAAATTGAGATAAGGAAAAAAGGAGAAGAAGAGATACAAGAAGGACTAATATCGGTAAAAAGGTAAGGCTACAGAAGTTGATGAGATCATAGATTCTAAAATAGAAGAAGAAAGATGTGACATTTGTTAATATGAACATTCCAAGGAATGTTTTTCTATGCTATCATCCCTACAAGAATTTGGGGTCTCTGCCTTAAACCTAAAATTTACAAAGAGGCAACCACCTAGGAGATTGCCTAATCCACAAGCCAATTATTGGAAATAGTTGCATTAATAATGGTATTATCTACATGGAGAGCCACCTCAACCTCAAGAGCATTATCATTAGTGGCAAAACCCATAGTCATGGGGGATGTCATTGCCAAGGCAACAATATCTTTATTGCCAGTCAGATGCATATGGATATTATGTCTAAGAAACTATATTTTCTAGTGGCTCTACAAGCCATGCTTCTTTTTCCCATCACTATTACCCTATAGAATATCACAAAGCCACCACTATATGAGTCAAATATCCTTCCACTTATAATTCTAATTATCTATCACATTACTTTGCACCTCACAATTCTACTCCTTTGTGACTCGCACTACCTATTCAAGTTGAAATACCACCACAACCTTAATAATGCAATGCCATATGGGCTGTAAAATTATAGTTGGATGATAATTCAAGTGGTTTTGAGCATAAGCCTCAAAAAGGGCTTTCTTTAGACATAATAGTACACTTAAAACCATGCAAGCATCTATGGTTGTAAGTCCTTCTCAAGCTACTCCTAAGATAACTGTCGAGAAACCTTCACACTAACAGTCCCAAAATGTACATACTACCATGTTAACTCATGTAGTTATAGACTAGATTAAGGTAGAACACATTTCTAGGAAAAGATATAATCTTAGAAGTCATCTAATTTACTTACAAATTACAAGGAATGATCCATGCAAAGCTCTACTAGACTCAATTTTCTGGATGAAATTAATTTCCCAAGAAATATATAAGACTTAGAACCTACCTCCACTAAAGAAATGTAACATCATATTAGAGCTTGCTAACCAATCCATCACTATTACCTTAGGACTAGTAGAGGATATTATGATCATTGTTTACAGATGATCCTATCTAGTGGATTTCCTAGTCATCCATGTGGATAAATGTAAGGGGAACTTCTTAAATATCATGGGAAGGACTTGGCTAAGCACCATTAATGCCAAGCTAGGGATCAGAGATCTCTTTTTGGAAATCTCCAAGGAAAATAAATTTAGAATGGCTAAAAAGCTTCTCAAAGTAGGATTCATCTATCCGATTGTAGATAGTGAGTGGGTAAGCCCACTCAGTATTATGCTAAAGAAAGAAGGACAATGGAAAGTTTGTATATACTTTAGGCTATTGAACATGAATATGTTCAAAGATCATATTCTATTATCATTTGTGAACCAAATGTTGGATATAATTGTAGGCATAATTATTATAGTTGTCTAGATGGGTACAGTGGATACAACCAAATATAAATTTCTCTAGAAGACCTAGCCAAAACAACTTTCACAAGTCCTTGTGAGATTTTTGTTTACAAAAAGATGTGATTTTGCCTTTGTAATGTCCCTACAACTTTCCAACTCTTAGTTCTAAGCATTTTTCAATAACAAATTATCAATGTTGTGGAAGTCTTCATGGATGAATTCTCCACCTATAGCACTAATTTTGAATAAGCTATTAATTATCTTGAACAAGTGTTTAAACGGTGTGTGGAAACAAACTTGTGGCTCAACTGGTAAAAAAGTCACTTGATGGTTAAAGATGACATTATTTGGGGCATAGAATTTTAGGAAAATAAATTGAGGTGAACCTTGAAAATATAAGGATCATCAAAGGAATAACCAAACAACCCCAAACTATCAAAGATGTGAGGTCATTTCTTGGTCATACTAGTTACTGTAAACACTTCATTGAAAACATCTGTAAAATTTTCAAGCCATTAGTAAAGCTTACCAAGAAGAATGAAACCTTTGAATGGACCAAGAAATGTGAATATACATTTCAACATTTGTAGTAGAAGCTCATAGAAACTCTAATTCTACATGCTCTTGATGAGTCCAAACTATTTCACATCATGATAGATGCATCCAACTACACATTAGGGATGATACTGATCCAAATGGATGATCAAAATGCCCATATTACATCCATTATGCAAGTAGAAACATTGTGGAGATGCAACTAAATTGTGTCATCATAGAAGAAGAACACATGGCAATGATGTATTCTTTAGAAAAATTCAAGCACTATGAGCTTGGATATCCAATTTTTATGCACATAGAATATAATGCAATGCACTTCTTAATGAGTAAGCTAGTTGTAAGGCCCTATGTTATATGTTGATTGGTAATCTTACAGAAGTTTGATCTTACAATGGTGAATAGAAAAGAGATTAAGAGTGTGGTTGTAGATCACTTGTCTCAATTAAGATGGGATAGCCATGACAATAAAGAGCCCTTATCTAATCAATTTTCAAATGAACTTCTCTTTACTAAGGCAACTAAGATTCATGCACCAAGGTTACAAATTGGTATGATGCATTTCTTTCATATCTTCTCACACAAGAGACTTCTACTAAATGGGATCATAGGAGGAGATAACAGTTTCTTCACCAAATTAAACGCTACATGGAAATTGAGGAAAATCTCTATACAGTTTGTGCCAATGGCCTCGTACAATGGGGTGTACCTAATGTAGATTAATTGAGAGTCCTCAATGATGCTCGTGAGGGTCCTTGTGGGGGTAACTATTTAGGAAGAAGGACAACCACAAAGATCTTGATGGCATAATACTTTTTGTCAATAATCCTCAAGGACACTCACCATTTCTTCCATTCTTGCGAGAGGTGTCAATAAGATGAAGAAATAACAACTAGAATAGAGAGGTCCAATAGTGGATTTATCCACTAGAGCATTTTGACCTATGAGGGATTAACTCAATGAGACCATCACTCCCATGTCCTACAAGAAGTCATACATTATTGTTACTATGGACTACTGTATTAAGTGGACTAAAGCTATAGCTATTTTTGATCGTACCTCTACTACTATAGCTCGATTCTTTCAATAATAGGTGGTAAAAAGGTTTGGTATGCCTAAAGCACTAATTTCTAATAATGGAACACATTTCACAAGTGCTACCTTTTGTAAGTAAATGCAACTCTTCGGGATGCAGCTTAAACTTACAATACCTTATCATCCTTGATGAGTAGCGAGGTACCCCTACACTCAACCATACGAATACGAGCGTAACACACGCAATCCGATCGAACTCCACAGGCTAAGTGCCTACACGCCTCATGGAACACTTAAGGTTAATCATTCGTTGTCTTCCCAGACTTACTTGTATTTGTCATGATGTATGGTTAAGTAAGTTTGAGGTATATGATTTTTATGTCTTTTCAGTTTTATCTCCTATGCTAACGAGGTGAAGGGTTTTTTTTGAGAGAATGTTCGGGAATGTATTACTAAAAGAAAGTTACACGACTATACAGGTACACGTACAAGGGGGGGGCCCAGGCCCCCAC
>MNCI01000745.1:48707-67603 GCA_015680685.1 Gnetum montanum | reverse complement strand
GAAGGGTTGAAGAGACTAATTACTAACTTTAACTAACTAACTAAGTCTTAATTAACCTAGCATTAGCATCCGTTCCCACTTACCGTTCACACCCTAAACCGTTTCAACTGTGGTTACCAAACGCTAGTTATTGCTAGGATCACCACGCGTAACGCACGTGCTTAAAGCGGTCGTATCGAGGCACTTAACTAGGAGAGAAGGGTTGAGAAAGATTTAATCACTAATAAAGCATGTAAATGATAAACAATAAATAAAAGTCCTATTTAGCATATTCCATGCACTGCAAGGTTTATCCAAGAAGTTCATCTTTATTGTCATACACAAACTTGTGTTCAGGTACAATGTCTGCTTGAATAAAGATCCGTTCACTTTGGAGTTCCTACTGCAGGCACATGGAAAATATTCTATCTCTAAAGGAATCAAACTGCTAGAGTTTCACTACGGTCTAGGCCTAGAATTGAAAACAAGGGAGAGATGCCTCTGATTTATAGACTTGGCGGTGCACCACCATGACTAAATAAAAACTCGTCCTTGAGTTCCTTACAAAATATTGGGAAGGTATGGGATTATTGACTCAAATGGAACTAATGGGATGACATGTGAATGGATCATCATTATAATACAAGACAAAACTGGTGTTCATGACAACAAGAGTGAACACCTTATTACATTTGACATCAGGCCTTATTTGGCAACTCAGAGAGAAGAGAGAAGAAGTGTTGCTACTGCCAACGCCAAGATTGCACCTTTCGGTGTCCATCCATAAGCACACCATCGATCTTGCTCCTTACATAACTACTTCAGCACCGCTCCATTCCAAGTGTTCCCTCTAGATCCAATCCATTGTTGTATGATTATCATTTGCACACACAACACAATCATATATTAGCAAGGGTAAATGAATTTTAATGCAGTTGATACCTTGCTTCGGTGAAAGGTCCATTGGCTAGGTTGTGGTATGGCTGATTGTTGGTCTAGAGATATAATATTGATGACTACCAAAGGTGTAGGGGTTAGGAGAAAATCAAAAAAATTGGGCCCTATACCCCCATGACTAATCGTGAACCTCCGGCAGCGATGGAATGGAAAAAGAAGAGGAATAAGAAAGATGAAGAAAAAGAGACAACTACAACGTCGATGAAATGGATGTCAGGATGGAATGAACAAAATAAAGTTGATTGCAAAAATTTTTAAGGGAAAGAATTTAACCAATGCTCCAAAGAGAAATGCCAGTGGGTCCTCTCCAAGGCAGGCTCATGCCCTTAATGCCCTGACAAACCCACATTCAAAGAGTCCATAGGCTCTGGAAATGTCATTTGGAACAAGAGTTAAAGTCTTAATTGTAAGAATTTACCAAAAAGAAAACAATGCATCAACCAAAATATACACTAATGATACAACCAGCAATGAGGTGTACAATGGAGAGAAGAGAGCGAAATGGAATCCCAAGAACAAGGTGGTGTACAGCCCCTTGTGGATTTCATGATTAATGTGACTTAGTAGATCCCATTCCAAGTTTGGCCTCAAACAAACCACATCTAGTGACTTTGCATTAATACATTTGGCCAATCCATCCTCTTGAAGTAACAAGAATGCCTTCCCAATGAGTCACCACCATTCTGACGAAACAAAGGAGGAGAGAATGAGAAGCGAGAAGGGCCTTAGTTAGAGGGAACATTTTTATTTTAGTTCCATAACTAGTGCTTGTAGCCCAAATGATTATTTTTTCTAAGGGGTGTCCTTTGAATTCTCATTGTTTTTTTTTTTTTTGTGTTTTATGTGTTTATGCGTGAGAACCACACCATGCAAAGACTTTGTTATTTTTATTCGCTCAGCTTCCCAATAATTGGGTAACGTCGAAACGGTAAGAAAACTCAAGAAGAAAACATCCAAGCACCCAAGAGAATGGCCAACACAAATGCATGAAGTTCCCTTGAAGTCACACCCTTTTCAATCCTTGACGCCTTCCTTAGTTTCAGAAATGCCCAGTCACTGATTCGTTATAGTTCTTATTTAAAAAGGGGACTGTACATTTCCAAGTTGAGAGAGACCATAGAAGTTTGTGGATGAATGGATGAAGTGGACTCATTACCTACCATATCAAAAGAAACATACCTTAGTATCAACACCATGACTTAAAGGTAAAAATCAAACATTAGCAATCAATATGAAAACAGTTTATACCATCATGAAGAACACTTATTGGGTGAAAAACTTACAAGATGGATAACACACACACACACACACAAAATGAAAAAGTATAACGATGTTGTAAAACAAAAATGTGCAAAACAAAAAAGTGTAGAACAAAAATGTGTAAAACAAAAATGTGTAAAAAAAATGTGTAAGACAAAAATGTGTAAAACAAAAACTTAAAAAGAACTGAGAGCCCCAAATGATTAGCATAGGTGGCCATCTCCCCCATGACTGAATGGAAAGGGAGAGATCTGAAATAATAAACGTCTATTTGAATTTCTTAAAAATGTCCAACTTCTCCCAATTGGTGGTCTAAGGTTAAGGGGTGGAAGTTGGCAACGCTCATATTCCAATGTATATATGCTTTCGTTATGGGCATGAGTTGTTCCCCCAGTTCGTTCCATGCATGTTGGTCGGTTGCTCATTCAACTAGCTATCAACCACGAGGTGTCTATGTGTTGTGTGGTTGCTACATACAGGCACCTTTGTATCTATGTTTCTTGGGCACACCGATTGCATGGAAGAGATGCAGAGCATTCCTCCATGTCATCACCCTCTGAGTCACTATATGTGATGCATGGAACTTTCTTCTTCTCGATCTTTCCATAACTGTTTACCTTAGATATTTCCAACAAAAGATCATGGATCCCTAGGCATGCATATATTGTGCTTAGCCATGTCCTTCCCACTATAATTGGGAAGTCCCCTTTGTCATTGTTAACTTCTATCACCAGGAAATCAACTGGGTATGACCAACCACACACAGCGGTAACGATGTCCTCCACCAATCCTAAGGGAATGGTGATGGATTGGTCAGCCAGCTCTAGTTGAATGTTGCTCTTCTTAAGTTGGGGCAGGTTCTAGGCTTGATACATCTCTTGTGAAATTAAGTTGACTCCAGAACCTGAGTCAAGAAGAGCCTTATGTGGTTCGTTCCCAGTGACTTGGAGGTAGATTAAGAGACTTCCAGGGTCAGATAGTTTCCTGGGAAGGTGGCCTACCTTGATCCAGTCAGTTACGATATGTGTTAACATAACTGTATGCATTGAGCTCTGATGTTGGTTTGAAGGGAGCTCCAAAGCCTTAATTGTTGGGAGTGGTCGCAGAATCAACTGCTTGTTGTTGTGAGAGCTTGTCTGGGCTTTTGGTTCTAAAAAAAGGTATTCTCTTTTTACGGTTGTCAGAACCAGCAACGGGTTGAATGTTTACGACTCTCATAGCATTATGTTGCTATGGTTGGGTGGGGAGTTCCCCTTGCATTGTTGGAGTGGGTGGTATGGGAACTACCAATGGGAGATGCAGATGGATTAGGAGGATGGCATAGATGTGGAGGAGAAGGAGTCCTTCTAAAGTACTTTCAAACTTGGTAGTGACGTTGGGGAGTTGTGTGACCCATGAAGTCACTTGGAGAAACTGGCTACTATACATAGTATCCATATGGGTCTGGCTATCGGTAAGGGTACTGCTGTTTCTGCGGTGGCATCCCCCATGACTGTGGGTATTACCACTGCTGATGTTGTCCGATGGGTTGTGGTGGAGTTCCACTTGGATAGTACGTTAACAGTTTGTGGAACTGTCTTGGGTTACCTTGGGGATAAGGTAACCTCCGAGGTGTCTGTCATCTATTGAGTCTCGAGTTAAGTGCATACACCCTAGACTCTTGTAGATGTGAGATGATTGGACAACATCCCTTAGGATGGTCATATTGGCAGATCTCACATCCACCATCATCGTTTGTGTCCGAATCCACAACCACATCGAAGATGTTCATTTTCCCCTTACCCTTGTCATGTGCAAGGCTTGAATCTCTCCACTTTTTCTTGTCCTTGTCACTACTTCGTTCCTCCTTAGACTCCTCTATGATTTTCAAAACAAGTTCAAGTCTACTATCTAAGGAGTCATGTATCTGATCTACCTTAGCTACCACTTCTGTTGTTAGTTTTTGAAGCGGCAAGGTCTTTCTATTCACCAACTCCTCAAGTGGTGATTCATCCTCTTCATCACAGAATCTCACTTCCCTCTTCCAAAGGGAAGGATCATGGTTATATTCTTCCACGCTCTCTCTTCTTCGTAGCTCCCCTTCTTCTTTGGCTACTTTCTTTAATAGTCTATGAACTTCATGGGATCTAAGTTCTGATAATCTCCCTTGGGCATAAGTCCCAAGGGTTCTCTTAGTTTCATACCTTAGCCCATCTACGATGTGGCGGAGTTGATCCCACTGAGCGTAACCATGGCCCGGACAACAATGTAACAATGCATAGTATCAGGCCATGATAGCATCCAAGGGTTCATGAATACCTTGCTTCCATCCTTGGATCTGCTTATGCAAATTAGACACTCTGGAGTACATTTGATACTTATCATTGAAGAGTTCTAACGTTGTACTCCACCTCCTAATGGTTTCCAATTCTAAGGACCGGTACCAACTCTCTGCTTCCTTGATGAGTGTCCTAGGAAAAAAATTCAATTTCTACCACTCTTTTTCTATGTTTTGCAAGGTGCAGGCATCATGAAATGCCTGTAAATTATTTTGCAGATCAGTGTTGTATCCCCCTTAGAAGCATGGGATATTGTTCATGTCTAAGCACTTGATCCGACTATCTTTTAAATGCCTTTTTGGGATTCTCACTGCCTCCATTATATCTAGCATGCTCCGGGTGGCAAGTAGGGGTTCGTTATGATTATCTCTTTCATGATGTCTATGACGTCTATGTTGTTCCCTACTTTCCCTTCATTCATGCCTTGATTCTCTTGATTGCCCTCATCCTCTCTCTCGACTCTCTCATCGAGGTCTCTCATTTCACTCATTCTTATCCTCACCGTTATGCTCTCTATGGCTGCACCCTAATGTGGAAGGAGAGGATAAATGATGTGAAGAAGGGGAAGAAGAAGGAGAACCATCACCATGATGATGTTTCTTGCCTTCTCTTCTGTGGCTTTGGCCCCGATCGTGATGACGATCTGAGTGCCCATCCTTGTCATGTGTTGTTGTTCCCTCAGTGAACAACTGGTGTTCACGAGGATTAGAACCAGGGTTGTGTATCGTGGAGTGTAGGTTCTGGTACCCCACCTCCTCACTATTGTTAGGAGGGGGAACATCTCTCGATAAAGAACCTGTTGTAAGTGGTTCACCATCTCCAATTTCACTTAGGACGTGCGGGACCTCTTTGCCCTTCAACAATGTATGGTGGCTCTCCTTCCTTGAGTCCCTTAAACATTGTGCGGCTATGGGATGGTAATCCCTCATGTCAAAATCTGTCGTAACATATTTAGCATATAATTCCATCATGCTTATCTGTGCCAAAGCATGAAGGAGCATGTTGGGGACTGCACGATCTAGAGGTAACACTATGTTACCTTGCAAGTCTCTCCAGTGCATCTATTCATCCTGATGGAGGATAAAAGTAAAATCCGATATATACTCATCAAGATGAGTATATACCACCCTATATTGTTGAGGAACCAGCTGATTGAGGTTATGTGTTTTAGATTGCCGACTGTTTCTTGTCTTATCCCTAGGTGGTGTAATGCTCTTGTGAGAAGAAGAAGAAGACATTGTGTCTTATCAGTGTGCTATATAACCGTTATATAATTTTCTGTTTAATTAACCCTAAGGTTTGTTTAAGCTCCCAATGATTTGAGTGATCTCCTATGTTCTACTTAGCACACAAACACTTAGTCCCCGACAATGACGCCAATGATGAGTGGCGAGGTACCCCTACACTCAACCATACGAATACGAGCGTAACACGCGTGATTCAGTCGAACTCTGCAGACTAACTGCCTACACGCCTCATGGAACACTTAAGGTTAATCATTCGTTGTCTTCCCAGACTTACTTGTATTTGTCATGATGTATGGTTAAGTAAGTTTGAGGTATATGATTTTTATGTCTTTTCAGTTTTATCTCCTATGCTAACGAGGTGAAGGGTTGAAGAGACTAATTACTAACTTTAACTAACTAACTAAGTCTTAATTAATCTAGCATTAGCATCCATTCCCACTTACCACCCTGAACCAATGCAACCGTGGTTACCAAACGCTAGTCGTTGTTGGGATCACCACGTGTAACGCATGTGCTCAAAGCGGTTGTACTGAGGCACTTAACTAGGAGAGAAGGATTGAGAAAGATTTAATCACTAATAAAGCATGTAAATTATAAACAATAAATAAAATTCCTATTTAGCCTATTCCATGCATTGTAAGGTTTATCCAAGAAGCTCATCTTTATTGCTGTACACAAACTTGTGTTCAGGTATAATGTCTACTCGAATAAAGATCCGTTCACTTTGGAGTTCCTACTGCGGGCACATGGAAAATATTCTATCTCTGGAGGGATCAAACTACCAAAGTTTCACTACGGTCTAGGCCTAGAATTGAAAAAAGGGAAGAGCTGCCTCTTATTTATAAACTTGACAGTGCACCGTGATATCACGTACGCAATATTGTGGGGGACAACGCAATATCACGTATGCAATATCACATGGGATGTGATATCGCGGCCCATGCGATATCGCGTCCCATCAACCCTCAAGCTAACAGTCAAGTAGAGGTCACCAATAGGGAGATTACTAGAACTCTAACATGAACTATCAGTAGATATAGGAAAGATTAGAGTACCAAACTTAGCCACATCTTTTGCACATATCTCTTAACATGAAAACTTCCTATAGGCTACTCTCCCTATGTGTTAGTGTACAGAAAGTTACCCAAACTTCCAATTTAAACTAAACTCCACACACTCATAACTTCCTGCAAAGTTAACTTAGACATTAACCTAGCATAAAAAGAACTCATGATACTTAACATGCTAGATAAAAATCAGAGAGTAGCTCTAATGATGAATTAATTGTACAAGGCATACAATAAATAATGTCACGATGTATAGATCAAGAAAGTTATAATAAAACTAGAAGACAAGGTTTTGCATTGGAATCCCATGCATGTGCTACAATGAACTAAGTTCTAGATATTATAGGAAGGACCTTACATCATCCACTCAACTTTTCCTTTTAGGGCTATGATAATTTATCACCCAACAAGCCCTCATAAGCACATGCTAGTCAACATCCAACAACTTAAACGATTCTTGGACTTCAAAGTTACCAACCATAACACTAACACCTCTAATTAAGAATAATCTCACTCCATTTTTCAAATCTCCTTTCAACTTATTCGTTGGGGAGATATCCATCTACCATAAAATATTGATGAGGATAAATAATTTTTCTTCTTTTTTTTTTTGTAGCATTCTTTATATGTTTTCTAGTTTTTAGATATTTTATATCTTTTTAGTTTATTGTTATTTTCATTAAGTTCTACTTGAAATCTTTGATTTTGTTACATAACTACTATGAATTTCGGAAATTTTTGAACATAGCTATCAAAATTATGATTGATTACAAAGGCTAATTTCATCCTTGGATTATATGCTCTACTAATAGTCTATTAGTCTTTTGGTGGTAGTAGGTAGTGAGTTCATGACATCCATCCATTCCATCTGTTTCATGTTGATGAATCATTAGTTGGTTGGGATGTTGCTAATGCTATATTGCATCTATTTGACAAAAAGTCAATTTTTATCCACCAACTACAATATCGTATCTACAATGTCATATATTCGATATCGTAAGATAAGCTACATCATCGTAGATCTGATATTGTAGAATGTGTATAGCCTATAAATATAACACTTGGATCTAAAGAACTATCATTCCACCTTAGGTAGACTCCTGTAGTTTCATTTCGTAGTTTTAGCGATAGAGTGAATGTCGTAGTGTGGTGTTGAGCAGTCATACGGAATATTTATTAAGTGAAGTATAGTTGGGCATAATTCATGTTTGGAAATAAAGATCAAGATTACTTTTTATCATTGCAGCATCCACTTAGTTTACTGTTTTACTTAGTAAATTTTTTAATATTTTTTTAGTTTAATCATTTGCATTTCCAAGTATTTTACTTTACTTGTTCATTAGTAAAGCGGAATGAGTATAATTGGTTTCAAGTGTTTAAGTATAATTGTTTGGCACTCCCAGTAGTGTTATTGCTTGGTTTGCCCAGTAGCATAATGCTTGGTAACCTGGTAATGGTTACATGAACCCAAGACATGTACAATAAGCCAGGACCAAATGCTTATCACTCTAGGCTAGAGTATATTTACATTACTATCATTACTTAGACTTAGGACTAAATTTCATTCTCAATTATGTTTATCACTAGAGTAAAATAGACCTAACAACATCAATTATCATATGCCTCACTTTGAAACAAAAAATATGTGACAAAGCTACCACTAGCCCTAGTGGGAAGGCAATGTCCTGGGATCAATGCTTAACAATCTAGATGCCACAACTAGTCCCACCCACGAAATTTGACCTAATCGTGCATGAACTCTTGTGATTCATATGGTTGAGCATAGGGTACCTGCTACTCATCATTGGCACCATTGTCAAGGATAGTACTAGTACAATCACTGTAAAAGTATTAACAATTTATTATTTAGAAAACATTAACATTTGAAGTCACACACATTATCAAAAAAAACCATGTCTTATTCACATAGGACCAATAATGCATCATATGATGAGAACACTCATAGGAGAAATGATTGGATATATATTGAAGAGAATTGGAGTGAACAACCTCAAGTAGGGATTTCCTATGCTCATTTAGACCCTTACTACAATCAAAGACTATGTTAAACTAATGTAGACAATTCTAGAGGAGACAAAGTAAGTCCTAGAACAAAGAGGGCCTCAAGGCCTAGGACCTCCTCCAAATCTAGAAGAGGTAAATCAAGGAACCATAAGGTAACATATAGTAGCCATGATGATTCTTCTAGTTCTGCATCTTCCTCTTTCTCTTCCATATCTAGTTCTAACGAAGATGAACATAGGTATAGAAATAGCGATTAAGATGAAGATAGAAGTAGAAATAGACAAGATCATCAATGTGAACATGAAAAAAATCATCATAATCAAACAACTAGAAATAGAAATTATCACCATGACATGTTTGATGATGATGGATCCTTGTTGGCTACTGGGAGCATGATGTAGATAATGGAGGTAGTTAGAATACCCCACAATATTCAAAGGGAAAGTCACATCAAAAGGCTTGATATGAATAACATCCCTAAATTTGTGGGATGCTATAACTTTTGATCCACAACATCACTTACAAGCCTTCCATGATGCCTACGCCTTGTAGAACATCAAGAGTGAGTAGCAAAAGCTTAAGCTCTTTCCTAGGAAACTAGTTGATGAAGCTGAAAGTTCATATAGGTCATTATATCCAGATTCAATCCACCGATGATCCACAATGCTTAAGCTATTCAATGAGAAATACCAAACCTATGAGAGAGTGTCTAATTTAAGAAAATAAATCCAATGGTAGAATCAAGGAAATCATGAACCCTTGGATATGACCTTAGATAGATACTATTCTCTACTACATAGATGTCTAGGCCATGGGTTTCTCAAAAAGAGTAGCTTTTCCACATCATAGATGGACTTCATGACCAAACAAGAGAGACCCTTAGGATTTATGCCCAAGGTTAGTTATCCAAATTGAAAGTCCATTAGATACAAACGCTAATTGAGTAAGTGGCAAAAGAAGAAGGAGAGCTATATAAACTAGTGATTTAGAGGACTATAAATAGGATCCAACTCTTCAAAAGAAGAAGGTCCATATCTATGATGAGGAAAAAGAGGTAGCTCTTGACAAGGTTATTTTACAACAAATCTTACCAATACAAAAGTCTATCACTGAGCTTCAACTAAGGATAGATAAGATGTGGGAGTTAATAAATGACAAAGTTACAACTTTTTTGAAAACCATAGAGGAGAGAGTAATGTAAAAAGAATATAGTGAGTAGAGAAAGAAGAGGAAAAAGAATAGAGAAATAGGTAGGAACACTTATCTACAAAAAGGAAAAATAGTTGTAGGAGATCACCATATCAAACCTCTTATCATCTGCAACATCCTCAATATTCTCATACCTCCCTCCATCATATGTCACCACCAATAACATAGGAAGGATTGACACTAGGACATTAATGGAAGAATGGCACTTATGCTTCAAACATACACGTAAATGATAATTCTAGTAGATCTCAGCCACAGTCTCAAAAATGCCCTTTCTTTAGGAAAGTTTCCTCACATGGGTATAAAACTCACAAACTTACTAACTCATTAAAACTAGCATAAGACTAGGCAGGTGCAACACCCTTCCTTACCAAAACAATGTTTCCCAATCCTACATAAGAGCCAACATCCATTACTACTCCAATGCAAAACATAACATATGAACCTATCACTATGGAGCGATAGGCAATTCCATGCATTACTACTAAAAAAGAAGGGTGCAGTTGTAGACCAATCTTCCAGAACACCAACACAATCTCCATCCTAATCCACAACAACAATAAAGAACAAGTGTGCATAAAAGAAAGAGCAGAGACTACCAAACCAAGAGATACCCTATGACAATTAACTAAGAACCAACAATCATCTCAAACATGCATGAAAACATCTAAATGACTTACTAATTCCCAATCTAAAAAAATGACTCTAATTGAAAACCATAAAACAAAACTAATAAATCATAATCATACATCAAAAGGAAAAGAAAACATGTACTTAGATGATCAAAACTCAACTGCCATCAAAATTACATGGGATAATAACAAAAAAGCTAAATCAATAAAGATGATAAGTGAACAAACTAGAGTGTATCATCTAGAAGATCTAGGAAGCATTTTAAGAACACTCACCCATGAGTTCAATCATGGGGGAGATGCCTTACCTTGATTTTAAAATTAATAAGTGTTTTTCTATTTTTTGTTTTTTTCATATTCTTTAATCTTTTCTCATTCTTTGATACTTTTCATTTTTTGAATTTTTGATATTCATTGATCTATTTTAATTCTTTCACATTTTCTATTCATTTAACATTTTTCATTCTTTATACTTTTCACAATTTTTACTATCTTTTTGATAAGTTGTGTTTTCTTGGTGTTTCATCAACATGTCCTTGTTGACATGGCCCTATCAACGTGACCTCATCGACATGGCCGTGTCGATGTGGGATTTGATGCATTGACATGGCCTTGTCAATGTAGTGTTTATTTTTTCCTATAAATACATGCTCACCTACTATGTTTATGGCATCTTTGGTGATAGTTGTAGTGGAGCTTTTGTAGTTTTCTTACTTGAAAATTAGAATATTTTTCTAAGTGCCTATAGTAGGAGTCAAAGAGTGTACGAATCTTTATTTGAGTAGTATTGTACCTGAGCATGACAACGTGTGTGGTAATAAAGACAAGCTTTCTAATAACCTTGCAACACTTTGAAATAGATTAATTTTTTACTTATGCATTTAATGTTTTACCCAATTTCCTTTAATGCTATAAGTAATTAAGAAATCAATTTAGCTAAATTAAGCTAAATTAAATAGTGATATTAAGCACATAATATGACCACTTCAAGCATACACTTGATGCTTGGTAATCCTAGTAACGCTTAACGTTTGGTAACCCAACAGCATTAAACATATTCAAGATGTGTATGACAAGTGGGAATTGATGCTTATGTTTACACTTGTTAGGTGTATCTAGTTAGATTAAATTAGCAATTTAGTTATTTTATTTTATGCATTATTCTTTACCCTTAGGTGACTTAAAACATACAACATAAAAATGATAAAAATCATATGCCTCAATTGCACTTAACCATACCTTTGCATTTCACAAGTGTAATTGGGAAGACAATGATTACAATAGTTAGTTTCACTTCGTAGAGATCAGTGTACTTAGAAGGCTATAAGTCCACAGAATTTGACCGAATCGTGCATAAACACTTAGTGATTCATATGGTTGGGTGTAGGATCTACTCACTACTAATGATTGGTGCTATTACTGGGGACTTGTAGTTTGATTTTTTAAACAAACCCTAAGGTCACAATCATTTAAAAATAATAATTATTATAATTTTACTTTAAGCACCCTAAATTTTTCTCTAATCCAAAAAGTCTTCTTCTCATAGGCACGATGAATCAAAATCGCCAATGCCCCAAGAATTCAAAGTGGTGTACACTCACCCAAATGAGTTTGTACCTAATTTTACCTTCATCTTGCATCAGGAAGAATAGCTGTGGTGGAGAGATATGGATGACCAATCTATCCCTGGGATGCTACTTCAAACTCTTAAGAGGTTGGTCATCCAGGATCTTCATGATGAATACATTGTGTAGGACCATGACTATTGAGCTTCGATTAGAAACGAGCAGAAATCTTGGGGTTTATGCCCAAGGGAGATGGTTAGAACTAAGATCCCATTAGATTCAAAGGTTGATTGAGTAGGTTGCAAAAGAAGAAGTTAAGTTAAGAAAATAATAAAATGCTAAGGAGTATAATTAGGACCCTTCCATCAAAAAAAGAAAGGTTCAATTCTATGATAGTGAAGGGGAGTCACCACTTGATGAAGTGGTGTAGCGAAAAACCTTGCCAATTCAAAAATCTTGTCTAAAATTTTAACTAAGGTTGATAAAATGTGAGAATCTTTGGATGAAAAATTTTAAACTACTTTGAAAATTGCAAAAGAATCCAAAGAACAAGGTGATGATCATGACCACAGGAGAAGAAAATAAGCTAAATGTACCTAGCAAAGGGGTAAGGGCAAAGGTGTAGCAATAAAAGAGGTTGTGAAGTCAAAATCTGATGATGGTGGTGGGTGTGACATCTACCAATATGAACATCCTAAGTGATTTTTCCTTGTTGTGTCACACTTATAGGAATCTGGGATGTATGCTCTAAATCCTAACTAGCACAAAGGCAAGCACCCCAAAGGTTATCTTATCCTCAAGGCAACCCAAAGCAATTCCACTAGCAACAACAAGCTTATTACCCAAGTGAAGCTCCACCACAACTGTATGAGTAGTATTAGCAATGGCAACACCCACAGTTGTGGGGGACGCCACCACCAAGGTAGCAGTTCCCTTATAGGTAGCCAGATCCATATGGGTACTATGTTTAGCAACCCATGTCTCCACGTGACTCTTCTAGTCACACTTCTTTCCAGCATTACTACTACCCTCCAGAGTATTATAGAACTCATTCTCCATCTCCTAGAGAGGAATCCCCATATCCTTATCATTGTCCTCATCCTTTAGCACAAGTTCCTTCACTCTCAACCCAATTACCGCATGCTCCTTCCATGCAGGGCAAAATTCCTACACAACCGCAGCAACGTAATGCTACTAGGGCTATTAACTTATAGTTGGCTCCTTACTAAGTGGTTTAGAACCAAAACCTTATAAAAGATCATTCTTCCAAACCAATAGTCCTACAAAGCCCTCACCAACTTATGCGGATGATCGCCCTATGTCTCTTTCATCCTCTACATCCATTCCTTTCAAGAGCCCTTCAAACCAAACACCTTCCAAGATCTACACAATCATGTTAACCCATGTTGTATTTGATTCAATCAAGGTTGGCAACCTTCCCAAGAAAAGAGCTAATCCTAGAAGTACTCTCATCTACTTGCAAATTGCTAGAAATAAGCCATGCAAGAATCTTCTTGATTTAGGTTCTAGTGTTAATCTGATTTTCCATGAAATGTACAACACCTGAAACCTACCTCCTCTCAAGAAGAGAAATATCCATTTAGAATTAATAGATCAGTCCATCACTATTCTCTTGGGATTAGTGAAGGACATTGTGACCACTGTCTATGGGTGGTCATATCCTACCGATTTCCTAGTGATCAAAGTTGACAATTTCAAGTGGGACTTCCCAATCATTATGAAAAGGGCTTGTTTGAGCATTGTTGATGGATGAATGGACATTAGAGATCTTTCCCTAGAGATTTCCGAGGAAAATGCATTTGGAAAGATGAAGAAAAAGAGAGTACCATGCATCGCGTATAGCGATACTGGGTGTAATTATGTGTAGAAACTCTAGTCTATCAAAAGCATATCAAACAAAGCATGTAAATAGTATGCAGATGAATCTAAAATCCAAAAGTGCTTATATGTAGTAGCCATAAAACAAGAGGATACCCAATGGCTGACAACTAATTCTAAAAGTAGCATACTTTGCATGAAACCTGCTAAGAGCCTAACGTGTGCCTATGTTGAAGGCATGGATGTGATGGAGCAATTTCATCACCAACTCTCTAATCATGAACTTGATGATACCAATTTGGGAGAGTTGGAAAACCCTAATAGTTTTAAATATGAGCCCTTCGAGTTGGAAAACCCTAATAGTTTTAAATAGGAGCCCTTTGAGTTGAAAACTCTACCTACTGGCATAGAATATCCATTTTGAAAAAATGGCAAGCCAATGATAATCAATACTAACTTTGCTCCTGAGCAAAAAAGGATGTTATTGAAAGTAATTAACAAATGGTCAACATCTTTTGCTTGGTCATATCTTGAACTCACAAGGATTGATCCTAGGAAATGTTAGCCTCGCATCTATACCAATCCGACTATGAAGCCAAAGAGGTAGCTATAGCATTGGTTAAACCCCAAATTGAAGTAGATCATCAAAGAAGAAATTGAATAACTCTTCAAGGAAAGGTTCATCTATCCAATTGCAAATAGTAATTGGATTAGTCCACTTATAATTGTACCAAAGAAAGGTGGCAAGTGGCGAGTTTGTATTGATTTCAAGCTATTGAGCATGGCAATGTTCAAAGATCATTTTCCATTACCATTTGTGGACAAGGTGTTGGACACTATTTCTAGGCATTGCTATTATAGCTTTCTAGATGGTTATAATGACTATAATCAAATTTAGATTGTGCCTAAGGATTAGGCCAAAGTAATGTTCACAAGTCCTTGGGAAACTTTTGCATATCTTAAGATGCCCTTTGGTCTATGCAACACCCCTGCAACTTTCTAACGCTTGGTCCTAAGCATGTTTTAGCAGTAGATTGGTAGCGAGATGGAAGTCCTCATGGATGAATTTTCTACCTATGGTGCTAAATTTGAGCTAGCCCTAGACCATGTTGAGCAAGTGCTTAAAAGGTGCATAGAGACTAATCTTCAGCTTAATTAGCAAAAGAGCCATCTCATGGTCTCAGAGGGCAATATGTCAGGGCACTGGATTTCTCAAGTAGGGATTGAGGTGGACCCTAAAAAGATTCAGGTCATCCAAGGAATAACCTACCAACTAGAAACCATTAAAGATGTCTAGTCATTCCTTAGATACGCTAGCTACTATCGATGATTCATAGAAAATTTCTCTAAGATCACGAAACTATTGGTTGAGCTCACAAAGAAAGATACTCTATTCATATGGACTAAGAAATGCGAAAAGACATTCCAATAGCTTAAGGAAAAACTTGTAGAGACTCAAGTTCTACAACCACTTGATTGGTATGACCATTTCACATTATGAAAAATGCATCAAACTATGCCTTAGGAGCTATGCTTATGTAGTTGAATGATCAAAAACGTCCATATTACATACACTATGCAAGTCAAAGCATTGTGGGTGCATAACTCAATTACACCATAACAAAGAAAGAGTTGATGACTGTGGTGTATGCTTTGGAGAAGTTCAGGCACTATGTGCTTAGATACAAGGTGTTTGTGCACAAAGACCATAGTTTCATTCACTTTCTAATGAATAAACCAATGGTGAGCCCCCATGTTTATAGTCATTGGTGATCTTATAGGAGTTTGATCTTAAAATGGTAGATCAAAAGGAGACTGAGAATGTGGTTGTTGATCACTTGTCTCAATTACGATGAGATAACACAGAGGATGAGAGCCCATTCTTTGATCAATTTCTTGATGAACTCCTTTTTTCTATTGCAATAAATGAACAAGTGCTTATTGAACAAAAATGATATGATGGCATCCTCACTTATCTTCTCACTCAAGAGATGCCACAAGAGTTATACCACCAAAAGAAATAATAGTTTCTTGATTAGGCCAAGCGCTTCATGGAGATTAATGAACACCTTTACAAGGTGTATATCGATGGCCTAGTTCGTTAATGTGTTCTTGATGCTGACCAACTACATGTTCTCTAATACTCCTAAAACACCACAAAATTTTGGATGTTATAACCAATCTTGATCATTTAGCTTTCACCCCATGAAACTTGAGGAAAAATTTAATTGTAAATGTGATAATCATAATCCACAATGGGCAATTTTACATACTCTATACTTTTGGGACTAAAAAATACCTCGTAAGTGGTCAAAGCCTCATTCCCTAAGTGAAAGGAGTTACTTAGTGTCTATATTTGGGCTTGGGAGGTCCAAAATGCTTTTTGGAATGCCAAAAAGGGTAATTTGATGGGCTTTATGAAGGGTATGCATTTTCCTATGCTCAAAACACCTACATAAGGGTAGATCTCACCTACCTCTAATGTGGAAGGGTGGAGGGTTTGGAGACTTTTCCCCCTTCAACGTGGAGACCAAATGCACAATTTGGAAACTTTTCCCCAACTTGGAAACTTTCCTCCCTCAGCTTAGAAATTTTCCTCTAAATGCTTCACTTAGTTTCATCTTCTTAAGAGCAATTTGGAGCATAATGGGTGCTAAACATTTTGGTGGTAGAACAACATTCCCTTGAAGATCTCTCCACTTGAGTTTCCCATCCTAATGAAAGATGAATGTGAAATTAGGATAGTAAGGATCATGATGAGCATATGATATCCTTGTCTACATTGGCATACTTTAGTCTTCTTTTTTGATTCTATCATTGCTTATCTGTAGTTCCTTGGTGATAGAGCGGTTACTCTAATTATTAGAGCGGGTATGATAGAGCAGTTACTCTAATTATTAGAGTGATTACTCTAATTATTAGAGTGGTTATTATTAAAGTGGTTACTTTAATTATTAGAGTGGTTACTCCAATTATTAAAGTGATTATTATTAGAGCAGTTATTCTAATTATTAGAGTGGTTATTCCTAGGTTACTCCTGGGTCTATAAATACAGTGCCCAGGTGCACAATTGGGAGCATGTTTTTAGCATTCAAGGAGCAAAACTCTTGTAGTCTGTCTATTTGAAAGTTAGAATATTTTTCAAGTGCCCACAACAGGAGGTCTAAGTGTGAACGGATCTTTATTCAAGCATTGATGTACTTGATCACACCATTGTGTTGGCAATAAAGACGAGTTCTTTGATTCATTCTTGCACCACTTGAGATTTATTTTCTTATGCATTTATTTTATTTTATTTTATTACACTTTTATTTTATTTTATACACTTTACATTCATGTTATTAGTGCAACAATTCATTTTGATCAATTAAGCAAATCGTTAAATTACACAAGCACGACCCCTTTGAGCATATGTGTGACACTTGGTAGCTCAAAAATGACTAGAATTTGATAGCCTAGCAGTGTTTGCATGAAGTTTAGGATGTGTCCGAGAAGTGGGAATGGGTACTTGTGTTAGTTTAGATTAGACCATAGTCTACTTAGAAATTAATTACTCTTACTTTCATTTTTATTTACTTAGCTTTTATTTACTTTAATTGTTGATTATTTACTGTTGTCTATCTAGTTAATATTTCCTTTATCATCAATTACACTTCCTGTTGCTAATGCAGAATGAGTACAACTTAATCATGAACATTTAAGTGTAACTATTTGGTAACCCAGTAGCTTATCTAGCAGTGCTCAAGTAATGTGTGCTTGGAAATCCTAGAAGTAGTACACAAGGTCCAAGATGCATATAGATGATTAAGGATGGATGCTCATCACACTTAGGCTAGCTTAGATTTTACTCTATGTTGCCTATTAACTTAATCAAGATTGTTTCCCATTGTCTCTTGGAGTAGCCTAGTTTAGAATCACATCATACACCTCACTCTAGACTAAACCATATGTGAAAAAGAAAATACTAGTCCAAGTGGGAAGATAGCAAATTACAACCAACGTATAATTGTCTAGGTTTCACAACTGGTCCATCTGTGGACTTCGACCAAATCATGTGTACACACTTATATTTGTATGATTGAGTGTAGGGGTACCTTGCCACTCATCATTAGCACCATTGTTGGGGACAGTGCTAGTTATCTAGATTAGTTATATCATACAAGATCATTGTAACAGGGTATTAACAATATACCTTTCAGACAAAGAAATTAAATTCAATTAAGTCACACATAATTCACAACAATGTCTCTTTCACAAGACAATGATAACACAACATCTAGCAAGGCAATTCATTAGAGAACCAAAGAAGAAGTTTGGAGTACTCAATCTTATGCAGGAGTTTCATATGTTCATAAACACCCCAACAATACTCAAGTACTTTTGTCATCCAACTCAGATACCTCTAGTGAAGATGGGACATCCCCTAGAGCGAGGGGGCCCATAAGGCCTAGGACCTTCTCAATGGGTAGCAAGAGTACATTAGGGGATGATTGGGAGACTTACAAAAGTCATGACAAGTTTTTTAGTTCCCTCTCTTTCTCTACTCTTTCAACATCAGGTTGTGACACGGATAACTATTCCTCAAGGGGTTGGCATAGAAATAAAAATTGAACCCATGAGAAAAATCAAGAATGCCAACATGAACATAGACAACATCATCCCAACTCAGAAACTCATCATCTACATAGTGATGATGAACCCCTACTGGCCACTAAGAGCCTAATGCATATACAAGAGGTTGTTCAAATATCCTATAGGCATCGTAAGGAAAGCTATCTACCTAGGCTTGATTTAAACA
>MNCI01000745.1:14432-44350 GCA_015680685.1 Gnetum montanum | reverse complement strand
ATGGAATGAGTACAACTTAATCATGAACATTGAAGTGTAACTACTTGGTAACCCAGTAGCGTATCTAGTAGTGCTCAAGTAATGTGTGCTTGGAAATCCCAGAAGTAGTACACAAGGTCCAAGATGCATATAGATGATTAAGGATGGATGCTCATCACACTTAGGCTAGCTTAGATTTTACTCTATGTTGCCTATTAACTTAATCAAGATTATTTCTCATTGTCTTTAGGAGTAGCCTAGTTTAGAATCACATCATACACCTCACTCTGGACTAAACCATATGTGACAAAGAAAATACTAGTCCAGGTGGAAAGACAGTGAACTATGATCAATGTATAATTGCATAAGTGCCACAACTAGTCCATCTATGGAGTTTGACCAAATCGTGCGTACACGCTCGTATTCATATGGTTGAGCGTAGGGGTACCTTGCTACTCATCACTTGGAAAGTGATGTTGTATTCTTGTTTGAAGCCATATTGTATTTTAAGATGTTTGTTTTAAGTGTGTTTCTCTTAGAATGATGAAGTTTGACTTTGTGTTCCAAGTACAACAAACTTTATGAAATCAATTACTAAGCATACATTGACTTGTCTTCAACAATGACACCAATGATGAGTGGTGAAGTAATTCAACACCCAACCATACAAGATATGAGTGTTCACGTGTAACCTAATTGTAATCCATGGACAAGGCAATGTGATTATGCTAGTAGTTGGTTAAAGTTCAAGACTGTTGTCTTCCCATGTGAAGCTAGTATAATCTATGCATATGGTTTAGCTCTTAGTGAGGTGTA
This sequence comes from Gnetum montanum, assembly GCA_015680685.1. Taxonomy (NCBI): domain Eukaryota; kingdom Viridiplantae; phylum Streptophyta; class Gnetopsida; order Gnetales; family Gnetaceae; genus Gnetum; species Gnetum montanum. Next base: position 43,555 of record MNCI01000745.1, on the reverse strand, counting down.
TGATATATTGATCTTGGTGGACCATATCTCCTAGCTAAGATGGTAAAGTGTGAAAAGAGTTCTAAGTCTAAAGAAAATGGTAAACACTATTCTAGCCTATCCTAAAGCAATGAGCATTCGGTCCTAATCTTCCATTCACATCTTGGGCTTCATGTAACTACCATTGGAATACCAAGTATACCACCACTGGGAATACCAAGCGATAGCACTACTGGGTTACCAAGCAATCACACTTAAGTGCTCAAGATTAGTCATACTCATTTCACTTAACAACAGTAATGGTAAGTGCATGGAAAAGTAAATCATTAACTAAGAAACAGTAAGAAAGTTACTCTAAGTGTAAACAATAAACATTATGCTAAGTAAATAGTAAATCTAGAAGAATGATGCAATAGTATGAAATAGCTCAACCTTTATTTCTAGTCATACTTGGGCCCAAGGACAAAATGCTCGAATAAAGATGTTGTTCACTAATTCACCCTACATTGCAGACATTCACACTTCTAATTGCTAAGTCTAAGTTCACAGAAATAAGTTGAAAGAGTTTCAGTAAGGGTAGATTGAATTTATTGTTNTCACGTACGCGATATCGCGGCCTAGTGTAAACCGCGTCTCATCAGACCATGTGCCCAATTGTCATATTTATAGGTAGGCACATGTGGAACGATATTGGATATCCAATGTTGTATCATGAGCTTTGATATTGGATACACGATATTGTGGCTTTGATATCAGATGTTTGATATTGTAGTTGAGATAGGAGTGATCTTATCAACTTCCTTACAAGAAAATCCAAGAATGTCATATTGCATGAATATGCTAGACATCTAATTTGATATAAGGATGGTAGATTTGGACATCATAAAAGATTTAGGTATCACAAATAATTTTCATTCACTTTACTAGATAGTATTAATGTTTTTAAAATTCCATGAGTTAATTCTGTATTAATTTTATTCTTAGGTACCACATTTACAACATGATAATGAAACATTATGCATTGAAATCAATGTTAATATTCTTAAAAAAAAATATTACTGAAGCAACATTAAGAATCTAAGAATTACATGAAGGACTAAAAAATGCATCATTAGATAATTTTGTTGATAATTTGATGAGATTTGGAACAACAATACAAGGAACACCTTCTTACTAGAGAAAATGCAAAGCATAGTTGTTTACTAGCTAGACCTGCATCAAGTAATGCTTGGAAAGCCACCTAAAAATGTTTCTGCAATAAAGGAATGGAAAATGAAAAATATTATCAAGAATCCACATATAGTTGTTGAATTTATGCATCTCTGACATAAGGCATTTTGAGAAAATGTATTATTTAAGGAATTCAATGTGGTTGATTACTAAAGAAGATATGAGTAGCAACATAGGGGATCACCACATGTCCATGGCTTTCTTTGGATCAAGGAAGCTCCAAACATAAAGGAACTTAACTAGAATGATCCCGAAGTAGTTAGAAAGATGAGAGAGTTTTTGGATGCAATAAAAAAATGCATGGAACAGTAGGTTCAATCAAGATGGAATATCAAATGATGTAAGTTATTTGGAACTTATGACATTTTATTTTGTTTCCCTTGGATTTTAAAATATTGTTGAAGTAATTTGAAATAACCATTAATATTATACAATTCTTTCATTTGTAGATGCAACATGTTAATAATCCTAGGCATCCATGTGAGATTAAAAGTCATTAGCTACAATTCATGGATCTTGATGTTGATTATTTTGAGCTTTTAAATTCTGTTCAACACCATACATAATGTAGGAGACTATGGGAAAAGCATGTTTTTCAATGCCAAATTTAACAATTATGTTGGTATGAGTAGCAAACATATGTTATCCAATGAGATCTTAAACAATAACAATGCTCTTAAAGATGGGTTATTTGAGAATCAATATCTCAATGAAGACAACAGCTTCATCGGAAATAACAGAAAGCAATAACAATCTGATGATGATGAGGATGAGGTTCAAAGATACAGTGACTCCAAATTGGACAACCCTAGAAGCATGGACAAGTTCAATTAGGAGCAGCCTCAACCCAATCCTAGACACAACGGAGGCATGAGCAGAATTAATGGCAACAAGATGAGCACTACAAGCACCAACAAGGCCCAGATTATTGGAGGAATCAACAACAATAAGCAACTATTCTTTGATTAGTATGAAAATGGCATGCTGGATTTCTATCTCAAAATGAGAATGAGAATCTCAAAGGAGATCAAATTTTTTGAAGCATTATGGACAAATTTTCCATAGCTTTATGGATGATATAATAGTTAGCGTTACCAATACCCTCTTCCTTGAAGTGTTATGGATGAAATATTATTTAGCGTTAAGGATCTGGTAGTTGGCCTCTTGGCCAAAATTAAAGATTTTATTACACTTGTAAACCAAAAATGTTCTATTGAATAGATACTACTTTATTGTCATAAAAAATAAAAATAGATTCTACAAAATGGCTAAGTACTACTAGATGGAACAAAAACAAATCATACAAACTTTTTGCTATAATCATATACTTTTCTCTAAGATGTTTAGTGAAAAGATGATTAATAAAAATATACTCGTCATCCTCAATAGCTCTTGACCAATATAACCTACATGTGCACTCTCCTCTCAAGAGGTTAATCCATCTTTTACTTTCTATCATAAGTCAATATGAACTCAAATGATACTTGTTGAAGAAGACGTGAGATTTGATTGAAATTTTTGTTATAAGATAAGAAAAATCTAACTCTAGTTAATTGGCTCTAATATACTTCAAGCAAATTTTTTTCTTGCTTTTCACATTTTACCGTAATGTTTTAAGCATTTACTTCTTAACAAACTTGTGTTTGTGCTTATGATTACTTTGTATTACCTCAAATGAGATATTTCATGTCTTTATGCATTATATCCCCTAGAAATGCCAACCTTGTTCTTTTGTATCTTTAAGTATTGGGAATTTTGATTTATTTAGTTTTTGCTAAATTTTGAATATAGCTAATGAATTGATATAGAGCTTCAACTTTTAAGAGGAGTAAGTCACATTCCAAAGATAACATAGAATAAGGTATTCATAACTTCATTTTAAATTCATCTAATAAAAATATTTTTTGCACCCTTTTAATGGAGTACTAATTTTTGTCACTAAGGCCTCTCCCCCACACCTATACAACATTGTAGCATAAATGACAACCTAAAAATTTATGATTTCCATTTATTTTTAATTGCACATAAAACCTTAATTCCTCTTACAATTCTCTCTTTGATACATTTATCTCATATATAGTTACTCACATAATGAAGACCTGAGTATCTAAAGGAATTCATTGTTTTTACATTTATAGTCTTAAAGTTAAAATTATAATTTGCATGTCTTGTGCATCATATCATCAATTTTGTTTTCTTAATTTTCAATTAGAGGCTAAAATATAAACAATTTTTTTTAGAATTTGCACTATATTTTACATACCTTTTTCAAAGGTAGAGATTAACTTGGTATCATTTGCATAAAGAAGTAGATTCATGGCATAGGATCTTATCTTAATAGCATGTTGATGGTTTCTTGTACATATCCAATCTTGCAACTCATTAATAAAGAGATTGAAGAAAGTTTGGGATAAAGGACATCCTTGCTTTACTCCAATTTTTCTCCATAACTAAAAGTTACCTCTTGGTTTCTTCTCTTTGAGCTTAATAATGACTTCTTCATATAACTTTTGTGTTGGTGTTGTTAATTTTGTAGGGATGCTAATTTATTTAGGTGCAACCACAATGATTTATAAAATCATATGTTTTTGCAAAGTCAACAACACAAATAAACAATTTGATATGAGTTTTGTTTTTTGCAACTTTCATATAACATTTAAGTGTAAGTGGTCAATTAGGAAATGGCTTTGCTTGAAACCAACCTAACACATTGCTTTGATGTCATTAGCTTTTGCCCAAGTGCTAAGTCTTTTTTCAAGAATAGTTCCTAACAAGTTAGAAAATATATTACTTACAACTATCATGCAATAATTTTTCAAATTTTTTCTATCTCCTCTTTTATACAAAAATATTGCCATGTGAGAGTAGTGAGAGTTTCTAATGCCCACCATACAAGTCACAAGCATACATAAGCGACCAAATCATAATACATGGATGGGACAATATTATTATACTAACTTATTAATAAGGAGTCCACGATCATTGCCTTCTTACTAGAGTTAGTGTAGTGCAAGTGCGTGGTTTATGTCATGGTAAGGTATATGATTGATCAATGTTGATTGGCTTGTAAAGTGTTAAAGTGAAACATAATGAAATGAACGTAAATTCTATTAACTAAGGAACAATGAAAATGAAATGCTATTCTAGCCTAATGGCTATAAGAATATGTTACTGGTTTTTTGTACACGCCCTAGGCTAGTATAATTCCCACTAGGATTACCAAGCAACTTTGCTTCTAAGAAAATTAAGCAAAGCGACTATTGGGTTACTAGATGATTACATGTTGACGTTTGAAACCAATCCTCCTTATTCTACCAATACTAATGAACATGAGAAAAGTAAATGATATTGTAAATGTAAATGACATGGTCAAAGAAAAGTGCCATAGGAATGTAAATCTAATCTAAGTGAAGAACAATCTTGATCTCTATTAGTCACCAGGTTGTGGGCACTCACAAGTAACTCTAAAATCACAAAAATGAAATGCAAGATTTTAGTTACATGATGGACCAAAAAGTGGATTTGACATGATAGTGGACTCATATTTATAGGCATGACCTTAGCTCACTACACCATATCTATGACATTGTATTTGGAGCTAGGATATCATATCTATGCATCATAGATACGATTATACAATCATTTACAAAGAGTTTGGTTTATCACCTTGCTAACTTTTTATCGGTGGTGCAAGCCATTTACCATAGTTACATTTCGTTGATGATAAATTTCTCTATGAATAGAAGTCCCTAACCATCTACATAATTCAGCATACAAACCATCAAGATCAATAACTTTTCTAGTAGTTAATTTATGATTGTCTTCTTTTACTTCATTTAGAGTAAAGTGTATAGATGCAAAGAGGATTAGATAATGAATCTATAAAAAAGTTACTATATCATTGTTGTAGGAAAGCCAAAAAGATATGGGGAAAAATTATTAAAGATCATCATCATCATCATCCTAGCCTTGTCCAAACAAAATTGGGTTGGATAAAAAAAAATGATTGAGGGTGATTTGAAGAAATTGCAAATAAACAAAGATGTAACTTTTCATAGAGGTAGATGGTAGAAAAGAACTCAAATAGGTAACCCCAATTTGTTAAGATAATGGTAGAATGATAATGATGGTGATGATGGATCGATGCATGACAAAAAAACTAATACAAAAATTATTAGATATTATTAGAAAAATTACAAATTTCATAAAAAGAAATGTTAAGTGAGTAGGCTCATAACATGTACACTTCTACTATCCAATAAATTCAAAGGTACTAAAATTTCAATTTTACTTTCATTAGAAAAATTGGTGNGAAAAAAAAAAAAAAAAAAAAAAAAAAAAAAAAAAAAAAGCAAAAGGAACGAGTCTCCACTTAAAACAATGCCCTTAGGTAATGTGGGTTGCAGTTCCGGGCTTTTATGCGATGCATTCGAGTATATAATCTATCGAAATTTACAGATCTTTCGACCGAACGTGTCAAGAAATTTATGTAACTAAACATGCCAGCCAAAATGTTCCTGCGATCTACTACGGTTCGTCTTCGTCTTCTGTGGTCAGAAACGTTGCTGCGTTCTGCGACTAACACGAGAACAAGCAGTCAGCAGGGATACGAGGCATGGCCAATCAGTTATCGGATTGTCCACAGCGGAGAAGTCTTTTATCTTCATCATCCAAAATTTTGGAAGGATATGCACGCACACGCTCACACAGAGCGATAATGCCATTTTGATTGGTCCTGCGCTTCCCTCCATTTCCTCTTCCCGTCTCTGCTTCTGCTGCTGCTTTGAAGTTGAGCAAAATCACATAATCATGGCGGCCCCTGCCATCGGCATGTCCGCCTTCACACCAGCAGCTGCTCCGAAGCATAAACTTCCTCATCATTTCAGCTTGTGGCCGCTGCGCAGCAGCTCAGTATTCATTCCATTTACGGAAAGAAGGCGAGCAAGGAGGCAGCTATGGCCTGTAAAGGCCTCTCAATTGGACGTGGACGTGGACCTGGAGGTGCTTCTGAGCAGGGCCCAGGGTTTCCTGTATACTCTGGCTGATGCCGCCGTGGCTGCATCCGACACCGTCGTTGTTGATTCTGCGGCTTCTGCCAAGAAATCCGGCTGGTTCAGCTTTTTAGCTGATGGACTTGAAGGATTTCTCAAGGTATTTCGCTGGTTACCTTTTTAGCTTTCGTTCCATTTCATTTGCAATGCTTCTTACCTTAGCAGCTGCGACACCATGGTGAGGAATGTTCAAATATCGTAATTTATCCCAGCATGTTCTTGTAATTTCACTGTTTTTATCGCTCCACTGACGTTTAATTTTGGAAACTAGAGATTTTTTTCCAGCCAATACATTCATGAAAACCAAAAAACGAGCTCAACAAAGTGGCTAATTACCACTGCATGAAAAAAATCATGAGATTTTTTTGCAGAAATATTATATTTAAAGCATAAAAAAAAACACTTTACTCATCCTCAAGGACGACTTCGGACTAACATAACCTACATGTACCTTCTTCCCGTTGCACTGTTACTATGTTTGTGTTTTGTCCTTTTGGGCTGACTGTTAACAGATTTTAATTGTAGGTTCAAATCCTAGTTTGGGGCACAACTGAATCCATGTTTATCGTGATGTAAACTCAAATGAGGCATGTTGATCGTCTAATAACCTACTGGACAGTGGAATCCAAAGAATTATTTTTAATGTGTCTGAAGCTATTTTTTTTCTTTCCTTCTACTTTTGACCTTAAGCTCTTTAACTTAAAACTACTTTGCATCTCCTTCTCTATGGTATTCCAAGTCTTGAGCCATTGTATTCCTTGAAAGTAATTTTATATTTCTGTTGAAACCTATTTGAATTCCTGTGATGAAAGAGTGGAATCCTTTTTGAACTGCTTTGTCCTTATGCTGTAACATCCTTGCACAGAACACAGACATTTATGCAGCTTAAAGCAACATATAATATGCAGCATGTGTTATGAATTTAAACACACTCTGCTTCTGTTCTGAAAAAAACATGGATTCATATGAAATAATGTTATCTTCTAAGAGATATTGTTGAATGAAAGAGTTTATACAAACTATGCTCTATGGACACAGGTGTAGTCTTGTTCAAGGATCATCAATTGCTCCAGTATGATATCGTGCATCTTGTTACTCTTATGCAAGACAATTAATCTTTAAGCATCCCTTATAGAAATTGTAATCCCCTTTCCGTTTCTCTTCAACATGCTATCTCATGACATTTACGATATATTATGCAGAATGATACAAATGCCTCTGTTTCAAGCCATTCACTTCAAATACTTATTGTAGCATCCTTGAGTAATGCTTATCTCATATATATATATAATTTACGTGGGATTGCATCGCTACGGTTTAGCCTGGTATGTGTTCTATTACTTTTAACAGGTAAGGGATAGCAAGTCAACCGTGAAGGTGGAAATAGGCAAAAGGACATCTGAACGCATATGTTTCTTTTTAAATAATAAACTTAAGTCAACTTCAAAAGCAGTTGTTAAATTGTGAAATATTATATGCATTGTTTAAATAGATGGGTTGGATGTGCAACTGACAATTTCATTTATTGGGCTTTTAACATAGGTTTTGAAAGACGGGCTTACAACTATCCATGTACCATATGCATATGGTTTTGCTATCATCACTCTCACAGTGCTAGTGAAAATAGCGACCTTTCCATTAACAAAAAAGCAGGTAAACACAATTGTATCTTGTATGGGTCACTCTATTTTTCTTATGTGAGAAACATGCTTTATGTTTTTACTGAGTTGAATTCTTTGTATGTATACATTTAATACAGTTATGTCATTGAAGAGTTTTTATCATTCACCTTAGATTATTGTTTATGAATTTTCAAAACATGTTAGCCTCATTACCCATTTTTCTTACAAAGCACAACCATACAGTAGCATCGTTTCTCTTATTCCTTTTGAACTAGGCTGTGCATGTTACTGGAGATATTTCTTCCATCCTGCAGCCCACATGCCTTTGATGTGATATTAATACCTTTGAAGCATATGATCACTTTTCAGTGTTACTTGAGCTTCTTTTGAAAATGAATGACCCTACCATTAATGCTTTGTTATATGTATTGCAACCACCATTACGTTTGCTTTAATCATCTCTTTGACTTTTGTCCATGAGTATTATGTCAAGACTAATTACCATGCATCTGTTGTAATTTGATATGGTGACTTATAGGGTGTATCAATTATTCTTTTGTTCAATTCATTTTTTTCAAAAAAATGTTTGACATCAGAAATCAAAGTAGTTTCAGCCATGCACTACCTAGTTTTGATACATGTCGGTGTTTGGAAACTGAATGCTACAACCTTTCTCTAGTAGGAAATCATGTGTACATTGTGTTACCCCTTTGGCCAGTTCCAAACCTCTTGATCCAGCAGATTGAGTGCCTTCATCCGTTCAACTAGCAATCCTAAAAATACATTAGAATATTTAAAATTTATATAAAAGTATGCAATGCTGTGTGTTAAGAATATCTTTCAAAGGTACACCGATAATTTGAATGAAAAATTTATGTAATTGAGCTTTAGGCACCCACTAACAAAGATTCTGAGAAATTGGTGATGAGGCTTACACAAAATGAAAAATAATCCATGTGACACTTCCAAAGCTTTGCACACAATGGTAGGCTAACCAGTAGTTCTTAAATATTTATACGACCTACAGTATTATCCTATTATATACAACCGAATGTCAACATCCTTATTATTAAATGAAGATTTCCTTGTTCTTGATTCTTGGAGTACACCATACTTATGAAATGCTGATCAGAATCTTAATTCCTGCAATCAACAATCTCAATGTGGCTCACCGCCATCTGGAGTGGTGCTGGAATTGTAATTTTGATTCCAGGCAATTCCAGGTGATTTCAACTTGTTTGTTACATTTTGTTGACAGAAGTACATGTTTTTCAAAGTACGGAGAACTCTGATAACATTTTAGGTTATTTCAATGTTGTGATTCCAGATTCTGGATCATGATTCTAAGTGATCTACGATTTGGAATCTCTAAAATGAAAACAATAAAATGTGATCTGATCCACATTTCAGAAGTATGGAGTAAACACATTCTTAGTTTAAGAATACAATAGTGTGATTTTCATATATGAAATTCAATGCACTGCAACTTTGTTTTTATGTCCCAGGAAATTAATGCACACTCCTGCACACTCCTATCACACAACAATTCGGTTGTTGTCTATGCTACACTTCGCACAGTTGAAGTCATTTCAAATTTCTGTTTAAACTAAAATATTATTAGAAACCTGTTGTGTTTCGAATATGTTTTTTGGATTCATTGAAGTCATTTCAAATTTCTGTTTAAACTAAAATATTATTAGAAACCTGTTGTGTTTCGAATATGTTTTTTGGATTCATTGAAGTCATTTCNTGACCCTTATACATTAGGTAGATGAAAAAAATTAGTTGGAACATAGTTAGGATAGCAGTAAATGTGTTAGGAAATAGGGAAGCCAAATCTGTAGAAGCACCTCTCTGATAAATACTTATATATGGTTGCAAATTTCTGTTTATAACTACTGTGATGAATTGCAACTGCTGTAACAGTTTGTAACCACTGTGATAAACTGTAATCGTGGCTAGACATCCCTATTTTTGGGCTTTGACAATTGTAATCATCATCTCTATTTGTTAGGATGTTACATGTTGTAACAGCTGATAATTTATTGGCAATCACTGTCGTCCATCACTTGTTTGGCTGGGAATCTATTTAAGAGAAATCTGGAAGGTGTTTGAGGTATGCCGAAGGGAAGATAGATAGAGTTGGGAGTGTTTATAATTCTATAGATGCTCTATTCATTCCTGAGTAGCCTTGTACATTTCTGATTTTTGGAGTACAGCAAAAGCTTTAGGTGAATTTCCATCGTCTATCTCTTGCATTCCTAAAGAACAATGAAAGTTCTGCTGGTTTCCATTCAATGTAAATCTCTGTGTTATCTTTCTTATCAATTTTATTTTCTGGCTTGTTTTACTTCCACTGAATCATAGCAACATATTTTTTCTTAGGTTTGTCATCCAGGCAATATTTCAAGTTCTTGTTTTTGTTGCAGTTTGACTTGATTTGAATCTTGGTTGGGGGATGCAACTGTGTCTGAGTTGTACATGATGACTTATCAACATGTAATAATGATTTTATGATTAGCATGTTAATTTCTTATCATTTAGAAGGAAATCATAATGTTTGGCCATCTAAGTAAGTTAAAGGACATGCAATGGAAGAAAAGCAGTTAAATAGTTATTCGAGAACATAAAAAATATAAAATTTCATATATTTTTAAATGTTTTTTTTAAATGCATTTGTGTTTCACAGTAAATTGTTTCAAAGTTCTTGGCGTTTGTGAAATTTTGGCTGCTTGAATAAATGCTTCAGCAGAAATTTTGCGTTTTTTTATTTTAGGAATATTGTTATGAAGAAAAAGAAAATTGTGTAGTCTTAGTAAAAATGAAGTCTGATCATCATTATCATCCTAGCCTTATCCCAACAGAATGGGGTTGGCTAAAGTCACCATTTGCACCAGCCAGGAAACATGATTTCTTATTTCAATAGTCAAAGATTCCATTAAGATAAGCTTAAACATAATTTCTTTCCTCTTTTTTCATTGTTTAAAATTTAAATCACAGTAGTTGTGTATTAAATAGTAAGAATTTCACGTTTTCTTGATTATGCCAATTTTATCTGCTTTCTTGACTTTTTATGTTTTTTATGTAGGTGGAATCCACTATAGCTATGCAAAATCTTCAACCTAAAATCAAGGCAATCCAGAATAGATATGAAGGTGATAAGGTTGGTTCACACAGATACAATATTTGGCATGTGGTTTGTATGTAATTAACATGCAGCAGGTTGCAGGCAACAGATGTCTGGCTTCCTTTATGTTTCCTAATTTAATCTCAGGAATTGTAGTTTTACGCCATGCATCAGCCTATCCATAGGTGTAAAATAAATCATATATTAAAAATGCCTTTTGAAATATTTCAAAGATTAGAATTGCCGACGCTAGTAGATCAAATGATGTATACCTGGCAAATCACAAGTTAAGATTTGAATTTTGTCCATAGACATATTTCCTTGTCTTGTCAGTGTAATATATACATTGATTTCTGGTGCTGGATGGTAAGAGGGTGCATACAATTATGGGTTCTTGTAATTTCACGTGGATCTATATAACATAGCAGCACTCCCATTCAAAATTTAGCACTCCAACCTTTGGGAGCACGCACATGCTCCCAATTGTTCAGTAGCACCTCCCAAATGTGAGTGTACTGCAGGTTCAAGAACATGTTTCTGTTCATGCTTTTGATTGGTGGTGCATGCTTCTGCTTGTGCTTCTGGTGTGATGCATGTGGGGTGCATAGGTGTTCATGTGAGGGCGTAAGTGTTCGTGTGTAATGTGCAAGTGTTGGTGTGAGTGCACAGTGGACAGGTGCATATTTTCAGCATAAAAATATGTTTGTTTATGCATGAACTGACCTTAAGAAGAAAGAGAGCCTTGAATGTTTTCTTTTTATTGCCCTTGATGACATAGATAAAGCCTTTAGTTCCTACACATTATTGATAGTTAGCTTATTACTGATGACTATATTACTTTGATGGTTGTGATAAATGTTTTAATTCATGTTATTTTTGTTTTATATGTTGTATCATGGTATTTTTACTTGCTACCATTTGCCTTTGGTTAGTGAAATGTTGAATTGTCTGCACTTTTCAAGAAAAAGTGTTATTAAACAAGTTTTGAAAAGGACTTTATTGAAGACATGGCATCCATCATCTTGGTGCCTTTATCTCATCTATGATGGGCTGACTGTTAAGGTAGGCAAATGATTTGACAATGACTCACTATGGCTGTCTACCTGAACACATATTTTTAATGTGCCTCCAAGAGATGACACTAGTTTGTGCATATTAACTTGTATTTTAAATTCAAACACAGATAATTTTGTAAAGGATTCTGAAACTATTTTTTCTCTGGGTATTTTTGACATCTATTCTCACCTTGCTTGCCCCACAAAACATATGTTCAAACTTATTTCGGTGTGTACTTCTGTACTCTTAAGTGATGTGAAACATAGATTTTGATGCCTCTACTTTTCTAAGAGGCAGACATGACATCACATTGGCAGCCTTAGTAAATGATCGTGTTGGGGAATTGGAAAATATTTTACACATATACAATAGTATAGGGAAACCCTTATTGGTGCATGAACCATTTTCATTGCTTTACATTTGGTGTTTGGGTTATGCTATATTCAAATAAATTGTGGGTCTTTAGATTAATTGGGACATGATCATTTGGATTAATTATTAGCTTTGTGGGAATCTTCTATAGCTTTTTTCTTATTTAAATGGTTAAGCCCTAAATTGTGGTCATTGACGATTGAGTTCCCCGGTTATGTAGTAATGCAAGAGTATTTTTCATTAACTTGAGAAAAGTAGGAATTGATGTAGATTTCTTGGTTGGTACAAAGGGAGGGAATAATTCCATAGGAGTCGGAAGAAGAATAGTGAGAAAGATTAAATTGCACCATGTGATCGCTTATCATTGGATCTGATGGATCATGGCATTTTGATATCAGGGTATTGTAGCGCTTCCATTAGGGTGGTATCAGAGTGGTATTAGAGTGCAGGTGATGCCTTGCACACACCTTGGAAGACCAAGCCTCCTTGAAGGGTCTGATGCGGGAGCATCTTCCATTAAGCTGAGAAAGAGGAGGAGTTGATGCACCCCTCTGGGTAGGTGGAGAGGGAATGAATAATCCCACGTGAATTGGAAGAAGTGCAGGGAGAAGAATAAATTTCACCTGCTTTGTTTTGTTGTTTTACTTTGTGTTAACTGTTGTGCTATTTTGTTCTACGTTGCCATGGTATCTTGGTAGTTTTGATTTTGCAGAAGTGAACATATTTGTGCAAGCAGACATTTAGCTAGGGTTTGTTGCAAAAACCGTCAGAGGCACAATGGTTTTCAAATTTTCAAAGAAATTCATCATACTTAGATTTTTGAAGAAATTCTCATGGATTCCAAGAAGAACAAGGTAAATCTGCAGGCGCTATTCAGATATATGAATGGATTGAAGAAAGCTGTGGACATGATGGTCTTCCCATGAAGATGTTGGAATATATGCTTGGGGATGAATCTGTAGATGAAGAGGAGATTTCATGTCAAGATGAAGCAGTGAATGCTTTTGCAAGGGCTGACTCCAGGCTATCTTCCAATGATGCCAGATCAATGGTGATATGTCAAGGAATCTGATAAATAGGCCATGGGTTTTACACAGTTTCTAGGGTTTCAGTATGGAAGATCTCTATGAAAGGTGGGGAAGGTTTTGGCTGATGCTGAATTCTCCAACTATTCTCAAACCATGATGACTATAAATACCATGTCTCATACAATCATTTTATTTATAGAGCTTACAGTGATGTCCAAAACTGCCTCCGGACGCCTCATCATATGACATAGTTGAACTAGGTTATTTTCCATTGTAAGACACATTGTATTATTTACTTGGAATCAGTTTGCTCAGCAACTGATATATTTTCTTGCATGGTGTCATCCAAAAGACCATATAAATAAATGTATACCAACCTCTGTTCAGGCATGGAAGGGAAAAATACAGAACAAGAATCACATTGCTCAGGTTCAATCATTAGAATTGATGACATTTTTCATGGTGGTGGATACTTTCATACACATTTTTACTTGCCATAACTGCCTCAAGCGTCTGGCTGAAGGGCCAGTTTTGGCATTAACCAAGTTAATTTCAAGGTACACATCCATACATCATATATATGAATTTACATTACATACATTGAAGAAAGCAGCCAGCACATCAAATAGTTGTCTGTAATTCAATATTTTGTTTGCAATTATAGTAAGAGAAGAGTAATTGATATAGTTAATTTTGGAAATACATTTTAAAATGTAATTAACGGCTGTGCCTATATTTTACCAGTTAAACAAATACTTTTATGAAGTTCGTTAAAATAGAATCATATCATCAGTCAAGCATTTTCTAGGATTTCGTTTCTAATCCTTTAAATATTTCAGGAACGCATACAGCTTGAGATAGCACGGCTATACAAGCAAGCTGGTGTGAATCCGTTGGCAGGTATATTTGTTTTGCTTATTGATTTTGTCTTTCTGCACCGTATTTAGATCTGCCCCTTTTTTTGACTCACAATTCACACCGAATCCTTAAGTGTTACTTATCAAACAGTAAGCTATGTGATAAAGTCTTAGCTAGTTAACTTAACAAGTAAACAATCTTGTTTATATATATGGAGCGCATTTAACTGGTGTAAGAATTTTACTTTCACCTGGGCAACCAGGAACACAGTTATAAAATCTTAATATATGGGTTTTTAAACACGCTTAGCCCTGTTAGTAACAGTGTCTGTTACAACTATATGATTGGGTGGTGCTGTTATTGGATTACCTTATGATTTATGACCTCATCAAAAATATCCTCTTTAAAAAATAAAAAACTTCATTCAGATAGATGCTTTCGTAACTGGAGTGTCCGGACCAATGGTCTTTGGCTATGGAGAGACAAGTTTATTTAGACATCGTTACAATTAGCAACAATGACTATTTTGATGACAGTTATCTTGTTAACGGCAATGTTTATTTATTTATAGACAAAATTTCAATGGTTTGAAGTCTGGTTTTGAGGCACTTCTGATAGAAGACTGTATCTTTAACCATTTTGCTTCTTGAACTCTAGACATGTGACCCGACCACAATAGTTACAGGAGTTGCCTTCTTTCGAAAAACAAAAGAAAAAAGACACTATCTTTAAGGTTTCTCAGTATCATTCCTAATTCTTGTTAAGGCATATAATTGTATCTTGTATGAAAAGTCTGAGACAACATCCTACTATGTGACATCATATATCTTTGTATGACATTTTAAGAAAATTTGTATGTAAAATTTTCGTAATTGCTTCCTTTCACCTATCATCCAAAATTTATATTTGCATTTTTCTCCATGAATATTTTCTGTTGCATTTTCCATGGATATTACGTGCATTCTTACGTTTTTTAGCTTGTTGATAACCATATTCTTACAGATAATCTTTATCCATATTCTTATTTCCTAATTTATGAATATTTAAAATAAAAACTTGGGATCATGAATTGCTCCACTAACATTTAATAATTAAAATAAGAGGATTAAAGTTGTCTTCAAACTACTCTCAAATAAAATTCATATGAATTTCAATGTGTTTGCTTCTTTAGTGAGCAACCATGTTTTTTTTAAACAGAAAGTTACCTGATGATGAGGACATCACCCGGTCCTTGTGTAATTGTCAATGTATTTTGTTTGTGTGTTTGTTTTCTTGTGTTGACCTTATTGATGATGATTCTAGGGTGTTTTGACATGTTTGGGGGTGTTTGAAGCCTATTTTGATGAGTTTAGGGGGTTTCAGGGTCAATGGGGACTTGTTTGGAGGTGTCTAGAGGTTCCAGACCTCAAAATGAGCATCTTGAATTTTGGCCCTGGCAGAAAAGACGTCTCCACCTCTTGCAAGACATTTCAACCTCCTACAAGACGTCTCCTCTAAAACATCTCCACCTCCTGCAAGACGTCTCCTCAAAGATGTCTCCACTTTTTGCAAGATGTCTCCACTTTCTGCAAGACTTCTCCCCTGATTATTGTGGCTTTCAGTTGGGATGTCTCCCACACGTCCAAGATGTCTTTGGCAAGCAATGGAAATTAATTTGTATTTTTAAATGTAAAGGAAGATGAAAGGTCACACCAAGAAACTATAAATAAGAGTCCAAGGCCTGAGTTTGGGCAAGAGTGAGAGAAAAGAGTGAAGTGGGAGCTTTGAGAGGTCTCAAGAAGTGAGCTTTTGCAAGTGAATTTGAGTGAGAGGCAAGGGAGAGCACTTGAGAGAATATCTTATAATTGTCTTGTCTTGGGGTTTGGCTCCATTGTAAGCAATTGAGGACATGCGTGGCCGCAAAGATCCTTGGGAGAGGTGTGAGTTGAGCTTGGCTCCTTATCTTTGATGTGTTTCTCTATATTTGAGAGTTTTCTTAATAATAGGGAGATTTTCTTCATTTCATTGTGATATTCTTGTTTTCTAAGGTGAAGTTGCTTAAGGAACTTGTGGAATGGGTCCTTTTGGGGTCTATTGAGGTAGGTTCCACATCATCTAATTATTACAGTAAATTCTAATTGGTTTTGATACTTAAATGTTGGTTTCCAATAGAGGTTAATCTATCCAAAGATCTTTCAGAGTCTCCTACAATGCTCTATATTATGCTTCTAGTGAGGACAAGGATGGCATTTGTTGTTTCTAAGGTTAGCTCCTCATTATTGGATTGGAAAACTTGTTATGAAAACAGGTTTTGATAGGATCACCACTCCACTTCAGATCAGAATGTTTCTATTATAAATGATTATTCATCCATAAACTATAAAGCAAAATCAGATTTTTACAATGGAACATTAATGATCTATGAAGTGAACCAGTATTTTGCATTTATTTATCACAATGCATTGATGATACAAGAAATAGAATGGAAGGTTGTCCCAAGGACAAAGAGTTTCTCAAGATTCTCAAATCAACTTTCAACAAACAAGGCACAAAGCCATGGAACAAGAATGACTTCTCACACACTCTTTCCCAATTGCCAAAATGACTTACACACAAGAATGCTCAAGATTAGCTCAACTCTCCTCTCTCAAATGACCATTGAACTTCCTTTCAAAATTGTTGGTTCTTGAGGAGTGTGGAAGCAGCTTCAGATTAGTTAGAATCTTTTGAGTAAATGAGGCTTTTTGGCTGACCACGACCTCACCATGGGTTGTGGTGGAAATTTTTGAATTTTTAGCAGACTTTGAGAGGCCATAACTCTTTATTATTGGGAGTTTTGAGCTGTTCTTGGGCTCGTTGTAAAGCTCTCGGAAATATCTATTTGCCTGTAAAATTTGCATCTTAATTGGATGTCATTTGATTGGTCAAATCTGACTCAGAAGATTGCCTCTCAAAATTGATTGATTTTTCCAGAATTCTTCACCTCAACGAATTTAACTTGAATTCGGTCTTCAATTTAACTTCACCTGATCATCTAGGATTTGTTCTTAAATGCGGGATTGATGAAAATGATGAATGTTGATGAGAGTAATGATGGAATGATGAGGAAGATGAAGTGTGAGAGAGATGAGACAGAGGAGAATGATGAGAGAAGATGATGCATGTTGGTAAATTGAATTATTAAATTTCTTTATCAGAAAATTCTAAAATTCATTGATCATCAAATTGTTTTGTTCATCAAACAAGCTTTCTTCTTTTTTAGTATGTCAAAGAGAGAAATGGCCTTTTATTTATAGAAACGAATTGGGGCCATAATACATCATTTTGGGACAAGTTTGCCTTGTCCCTTCATTTTAACTTGTTGAATTTTAAAAGTGTATTTGGGGCCAAAATCAGTTACATCCGCCTATCAAATACCAATATGACTTTAAAAAAAATTATGGACTTCCAAGTTCATTTACATTATAACAACATCCTTTTTTTAATAAAAAACATGAAATACTCCTCCTAAGGTTTTTGCCTTAGAATGGAAAAAATCATTGATGCTCAATTCTCCTTTCCAACATGTGTCCTCAAACCATACCCTTGGTGTCAATTTGTAGGCCAATGATGACCTTTTGACTTCACTCTGGCGCTGCATTTTGAATTTGAAACCGTTGGGACATCCAACTTTCTCAGTCTTTGGGCGTTGCTGGCAAGACATCTGCCCTGTCCAAAACTTTGAAACAGGAGCTAAGATATCGTTGGCCAAGACTTCTGGCCATTCCAAGACTTTTGGCCTGTAAACTAGTTCACATTCTTTTGAGACGTCTGAGCCTCTGGGATGTCTGGGCTGCAAGCGCTTTGACTTTGCCAAAAACATTCCGAAGTCATCCCTTTGACATTTCTTGATCTTCTTACTACCCTGAATGCCTGGAAACACCAGTAAACATGAAGAAACACACACACAAGGACACACAACATCAGGAATACATTTATTGATGTCCTCATCAATATGCCTTGGGTTGTGGGCTAGAAATACACATCTTGTCCAAGTCTTACTGAAATTCCTGCACTTTGAATCAGTAATTTTAGCAAGCAGTCAGTAAGTGTTTGCACCATCTGTGTCTAGTAGTTATACAAAGGCGTAGACCAGTAACCAAACAAATCTGGATGTATTGACCATTGGCAATAAAAGTCGATACTATTGACCACATATTGCACCCTTTGACAATTAGGTTTAATATCCATTTTAATGCAACTAGTTATCGGTTCCTAAATGATCTTTTATGTCTTCTTACTAGTAACATAGTCATTGCAGCCCAAGTACAATTTTCGATTATACACTTGGTTTGCTTAGCAGTGTTGATGGAAGATTGACTACAAATACTTACTGCATTCTTTATATTTGCGTTTTATTATTTCTTTATTGTAATTAGTTTAGTTTTATACAGTAATTTTCAATCAGTCTGTTATGACAATCGTGTTTACTATATAAATGCATACAGCTTCATTGAAGGGTAAATAATACATATAATAATTTCTTAGAGATGATTTGATTATACAAACATGTATATCTTTATCCTAAGAAGATGGCTGGCTCTTTATATCATTTTATTATAGCATTTGCCAATTCATTACTTGTACGGAGATCAACTGGATTTATGTGGTGAAATTAGGGCATGTTTGCTTCTCACTAGATATATTTCAATATACCAAGGGTCCCCTTTGCATTATTGGATAAGTTGGTTACTCGCACATTGGATGTTAGTTCTAGTATTACTTAAATAACCAAGTTCAAAAATTGAAACTGAAACTGAACTGAATATATGTACTTATGTCCACGAAGTCTCAATTGGATCTGAAACTAGTTTCAGAATTCCTTTTACAGAATTTTTTTGTCCATAATTCAGTGTTGCCCAATGGAATTGAACCTATGACCTGACATTTCCATGCCAAGACTCTTACCCCTAAGCTAATACCTCTCAAGAAGCTCATTTGCATACTTTCTTTAGTGTAACAGATCTGTTCCTTTGCTGGATCTCCCTTAAAAGATAGAAATGTGCTAGGTCTGAATCTGAAATCTTAAACTGATTATGGAGAGCATATTGAATCTACAATAACTTAAATGCTTAGAATAGTTATGAGAATATCGTCCACATGAACGCATGTAGGTTTTGAACAACACTCCTTCCATTGTAAATAAAGAGATATATGCCAATGTTATCTGGGATACTTTTGTGGATTCTATCCAGAGTCTTATTTCCTGGGTTGCAGATATCCTTCCTCATGCATACAACCTTTAACCAAAATTTTATTTCTTGATTTGTGAACAACCTTTTTATTTGCATTGGATGAATTGCTGCACAAACAGTACCAACAGCTGCTTTTAGTTAAATGCTTGTGCTTTTCTTTTTGATTTTTTTTAAAAATTCTGCAATCTATATGCTTAATTAAACTTTGAGCAATTTCTGTATACATATACTTTGATGTAAACTTTTAATAATAAAATTTCTTCTTAAACAATTTGGTTGAGTTTCAGTTATTGATGTCATCATTCATCTTGGGCTTTTATAAACAGCAGCTCTGAATATATGTTAATTGTGTTTTTCTTCCTATGTGCCTGTTTTTGTGATCTAGACTGAACTGGTTTCAATCTACCATGAACGGTAATCATTCTGATTCTGCATGCATTTCACTGAAACAAAATAAGGTTGTATTGTACTTGCAAATAAAGTTTCTCGCTCTATCCATTTTTTAAAATTAAGATTTAGTTTCAACATTTGGATTGGAAAAAACCATGTTTATTGTTTGAAATTGATGTGATATACTGAAAGACATAAATTTCCATTCAAATGCTTTAAATCCTATTTAAATATTATTGGAATATTGTAGCTGTTTCAGATAACTTCTTATTAGTAAGCACGTTTTGCTTCTGGTGAAACTATTTTCTTCAATTTCTGAGACAATATATAATCAAAATTGATTGTAAACGCTGGAAGATTTATTTCATTTAAAGTTATATATCTATGGAAGTTTTCATTATTTTTCCAGGATGTTTACCAACGCTTGCTACTATGCCTGTATGGATTGGACTTTATAATGCACTTTCCAATGTTGCTAATGAGGTAAAAGGAATTATGAAGGAATGATGATTTTTGTAATATTTCCAAGTAATTGGCTGCATGTATTAAGTATTTATAATTTTGCGTTTGGTTCAGTTATATCTGTTTGGCCTTTTTTTGTGCTTCTGATGTTTCATGTGTCTTTTGACTTAAAAGGGACTTTTGACAGAGGGATTTTTTTGGATTCCTTCTCTAGCTGGACCTACTACAATTGCTGCTAGACAAAATGGAAGCGGAATTTCATGGCTGTTACCCTTTGTGGTACTGAACGTTGATGGCTTTCTTGGATTTCGAATTTCATTTCCCATTTTGTTTTTAATTTTCAAAGTTAAGGTTGTTTAAGAAGAAAATCATTTGTTACTTTAACATCGTTGTAGGAAACATAGGAGTGCACAAAGTATGCACAAAATGCTATTGAAGTGCAGTGCATACAGAATATATTACCGAGGCTGGCCTTTCCTGACCTAGGGTGTTAAGCTGAAGTAACCCAGAGGTTGTGGGGGTTTGTTGGGGGAATGTATTCTTACAGCTACTTAACTGGGTAAAAATCATACCAAATAACCTAGATGATCATATTTTTATGGTTTTTGCTTCAATAGGTTGATATATTTACAATCTCTCCTATGCTCTCTGTATCATCCATAAACACTAAAATTTCAAGGTGCAATGCACTTTTTGGGGAAGTTTGGGATATTGTATTAATGAGTATGAAGTAACCATAAGAGAAATGCACGAAAACTAGTAGAACAATTATCAAACACAGCGAAATGGCACAGTCAAACAGACAAAAGCGGGGACAGATTGAGAGGAAGAGAAACCACCCCCACAAGAATAAAATGAGCGGAAATGAAATACCCTTAAGTAATCTGTCATTAAACCATTTTAGCCATAGCACATTAGAAATTTAGATAACGACAAGTAAACAAAACAGTTTCTTGAACAGGAGCAGCTAGGGCGGTTGCTAAAGCTTATGTCTGCTGCTTAGTCCTGCTCAGGCTAATTCTGTTCCTCGGGAATGGAGGTGCTTCCCAAAGTCTGCTCTTGTGGATCAGTTTTCAGCGTTGACTGTGTGTGTATTCTGCCATGTACTTATATCTATATGGGCACAAACAACCTACTAAATTTGTTATGGGAAAATATAATAGTCATATATCGTGATCAAGACACGTATGGAATACTATTTCATAGTAACTCAAGCATCCATGAAACACACTATCCTAACTAACTTATACTAACGGCTAAGGATATAATACCAAAAGAAACTGTATACCTAAAAATTTTATCAATCAAGGCAACCTCCATCTATTTATTTGTTTTGGTGACAAAGAAGATTACAAAGTAATTGTCTTTCACAATGAAGTTTATTTTGCAACCCTCAAATAGCTATGACTTTATAGTCCAAAACTTTCTCTATTTAGAATACGTATAACAGTTTGCTTTTAAAAGGCAACTGTTATAATCACATCTGAAAACAATTAGATCTGAAAACACAGATCTGAAAACACACTACAAATGCTCTAGAGAAATTATTAAAAACCCTCCAGATCTGAATAAATCATTAGAGGCAAAATATTGCACTGTAAGAAACACTATAAACCACTCTCAAACATTCCAAACTCTAGCAAACATTTGCTGTGATAACAGAATGAAAGTAGAATGAAAACAGTAAAAAGGAAATAGCATAAGAACACAGAGAGTTACGTGGTTCGGGCCTCTCCTTGCAACTTTTCAAACACACAATCTGTTATTCCAACAGATCTCAAATCAACACCAACAAGACTCACGTCAAGGTAAAACCTTGATACAATGCTTTCACTTTGAAGCACACACTAAAGGCTACCCCAAGCCTTCTATTTATGAAAAAACATGAGGACCAAACCCCAATCCTAATACATGTGGGATAAAACACCAAGCCTCCTATATATGAGGAAACATTAGGACCAAACCCCAATCCTAATACATGTGGGATAAAACACATCCTCACATTAAATGCAACATAAAAGGAAATACAACAATTAATGTATTTGGCTTCATTTTTCCAACAACAATGCCATCAATTTGTAGTCAAACTACATTCCACATAGAAAACTTGAAAAACTAAAGAAAATCAACTAATTATAGTACCGAAACAAGTATTTTATAAGTTCCAAAATTATAGATGGTCAGGCAAGGCACACTAAACAAAAGCATCATACAACTCAAAAGTCTACTTATCAGGTTAGGTGCTATTATCTTGCATCAAACCCATAGGATCCTTCTAGTCGTAGTTCATGTGAGTTCATTATTAAGGAAAGCAAGTGAACATACAATGACTAACATTATTTTTATTGCGGCATCATTATAGCCCTTTTTTAAAAGAGAAAAAATGTTTATGATAGCAAAACGGGGTTGGTACAGGATACACAGTTGCTAAGATATTTAATGATATACATAAATAATTAGAACATTCCATTAATGTTGTAACTAAAAGGAAAGGCATTAATTAACTTGTGGTTATTCCTATCTAACAATTTTAAAAGACAGAATCATAAGAAATCGTAAGGAGTAGTTGAAACATGCAAATACTTGAAACCGGTTCTAACTTGAGTATATCGGAAATCTAAGCACTAATGAGCAGTCCCTTGAGAAAATAAAAATGATTATCATTCAAGGAGAAACAATAAAACAAACCATCTCTTCATTATATGAAACATGATCATTTATTGATATTCTAATTGGTGAGGACTCTCCGAGTTCAGGCTGGGAACAGGGGAATCAGAAGCGGCCAAGATTCTAGTTTGTTTGCACAAATGTAATTGGGGTTAATTTTTCTTTTTCACAGTACTGAAGACAATGACAGAGAATTATAATGCTCCGATGAGGGCAATGAAATCAAAAATTGAAACACTGATGAGCAGGTGCAATCTGTTCTGATTTTTTTTTTTCTTTTTAAAACTGATTAACTATTTGCAAACAAGAAGTTAAGGATGGGCCTTGCAAACCCAGCATTCCCCGATGAGCAGATGAAATAACCCAAGACATATAATACAAAATAGAGAAAAAAATTTGTTGGCTCAGAATCCTATGCAACAATTAGGCTTTAAGCACAGCAAATTTAATACGATACTTCAAAATTCCGATTTCACGATAAAAAAGAATAGATTTAATACTCAGCAAGAAAACAGAGCAAAGTGTAACAGGCTTGACAACCATGATGCACTGGCATAGCTTCAAACATTCAAAAACTTCTCATCTCCAAGTATCAAACGGCCCACGTATGTACAATGGGACAAAATGTTGGCCATAGGCTAAGAACATTTGACAACATATTGGATAAATGATTCCATTTCCATTCATAAAATTTGAAAGCTTACAAAAACCAATTTCACTTCTGCCCATGACAACCAAAAGATCACATAAAACACATTTCTTTCATTAGAATGATTATAGTATTCAATGGGCTTTCCATTCATAAAATTTGAAAGCTTACAAAAACCAATTTCACTTCTGCCCATGACAACCAAAAGATCACATAAAACACATTTCTTTCATTAGAATGATTATAGTATTCAATGGGGTTATTGGCCACCCTGCTGTTGCACACCAAGTGACCTTCAGAACCAAGCACCTGGAGTGCAGGACAAGTGATCAGAGGTGTTGAATAAATGATGTGGCCATGCAAGAATATTTTTTTTAAAATATGATAGTAAACGGAAATACACCACATGACCAAAGAAATATGACAAATACTTGCCCCATATAAACTTAAGATCCCTAAAACAAATGCAAGCATGTAAGATAAGTAACACCCACATCTCTGTTTCACAAGTCAAAACATATTCCATTCTAGAACCCCTATGCTGTAGCATGAATAAAAATACCTCTAGTAATTTGGGGATGATAAGGCTTTTGCTCATCTACTGGTCTTCCTATGACCCTGCTTGGTAGGACAAGCATTGAACCTCTTGGTGATGACCCTTTTAACATAGGTATGGTAAATGATTGAAGAAGGTGTTGGATTGAACCATCCTTCTGATCCAACCTTCAAACCTCAAACTCCAGGCTCCATGGCTCTGATCTAAAATGCAGCTGAAAAAATTCTTGGATAGCATAATGATATTTCAATCATACTTGAATTCACAACTTCTTGCATATAAGGCAACGAGCTGGTAAATTGAGTCATGTTATTAATAATAAATATAGAATATACTAAGTCACTTAAAAAATTATGGCTTAAAATAAAAAGTTAAAAAGAGAATAGAGAGATTAAACTAAGCAGGATTTTGAAGATGATTTCTAGATGGCTTAATCTTTATTAAAATCGGCCACCAAGCCAAGTGGGGAAAATAGCCTTAATCTTGATTAACAATATTAGAATGAAATCTGATTAAGGTTGTCATAATACAAAGAACTTCACTATTATTTATTAACCACCAATGATTTTTATAGGAGTTTTCATTTTCTAATTGTTTTATAAGAGGTGATTTAGAAGACTTATTATATTGTATATCATTCAAGTGCCCTTTCAATCCAACTTAGAAAGTTCTACTAGTTTCATTGATATACCATTTGTCACAAACGCAAGAGATTTTATAAACACCACTATTAAATAAAGTATTCTTTTTATTTTTAACACTATGGAAAAGGTCGAAGCTTTTATTTCATGGTTTAAATACTGTTATAATGTGATGTTTTTCAAAGCTTCAGCTATTTTCTCAAAAATATCTTTAATGTAAGAAATCTTGATGAATTTTTTATTTCAAACTGAATTATTATTTTCTAAATTTTCTGAATCAATATTTATATATCAGAAGGATCATCTGTTTTATTCAATTAAGAATGGATTGATTTAATCCAAGCTTTAATGGTAGTTTTTTAATCAATGTTAATGAATCTGAGAATAGTGTTTTATGTGATTAGCCTTTTTGTGGAAAACTTGTGTCATAAATGTTCAAAGTTCTAATCATTAAGGAGCAAGGAGTAGAGAGTTTTTGACTAAAGGGATGATTAGAGAGATGATCCAAATATCGATAAATATGTGTTATCTTTTTAAAGACTCCACATTTAAGAAATTCGGAGTTTATTGTTCAAATCTTTGTTGCTTACTATGTTGACATTTTAGGAAGGCAAGGAAATGTTCTTTTTTAATTCCATAGTAAATTGGATGTTGGGATCTATTTGATTAAGTTGTTTATAAAAATCTTAAGAGTTTTAAAAAATATCATCATAATCTTCCTTGTTTATATCAATAACCATTGGAAATAAAAATATTTTATCTTTATATAAACATTAAGTAATCATTGCAATTTGAACACAACGGCAAGTTTTTTAAAACTTGCATTTTAAGAACATATAATCATAAGACTCATATTCCTAAAACTCATATTTATAAAGTTCATATTTATAAAACTTGTATCCATAGTTTTTTAACTCTAGTATCACATGGAAACATAATTTAAAACAATCAGCTGAAACAAAGGCACTGCAAATTATAACTGCGTGCTATCAAGAATCCTAAAAATACATAAATAATTTGATGAGTAAATCAAAGTTTTACTTTGTAGATAAGCAGATATTGTGCATGAAATTTCATTATTTCTTTTCATGAAAAGTAACCGATGTTAAATCCAGATTCTTAACTTGGATTATTTGCAATTTGATAGGATGGGCACCCACCATTAGGATGGTCAGATACATTTGCGTATCTTGTCCTACCAGCATTGCTTATTACGTCTCAATATTTATCCATGAAAATTCTTCAACCTCAGGTAAACCATTGTTGCATTTTATCGTTAGAAAAGTTGCAGTACTTGAAATAAAAATCGTTCGTTATTTGAATCCTTGTTGAAAGTGAATTTTTAACAATTTGGTGATTCCTTTTTTCATGTTTACAGGTTGATGATCCAAGCCAGAAAAACACACAGATTTTTCTAAAATTTCTTCCTCTAATGCTTGGTTACTTCTCTCTCTCCGTGCCTTCAGGATTGAGCCTTTATTGGTGAGAAGTTAATTTTTTCTTTGCAAAAAATGTTTCTCATAATTTAAGAAAAAGTTCAAATGATGAAATTTTCTTGAAAGAAATTCAAATTAAAAACAAAATGAAATTATAGGAATAATCTGCATTTTGTTTTTGTGCGAGGTCAGGATTGTATTAACAGGAAAGAAAATTTACAAGGCAGTGTGAGCAAAGCTCTCACAAAAACAGAAACCCCTTTGAACCCCAGGAACCATTGACTTGTTCTTTTTAGGAATCCACAAAATCTAAAAAATCTACAGTGCCTCATTAGGGAAAGGCAGAAAAGCATAAAAACAAACCTCCTTTAATTCCCTATGCAGGGCGTCTAGAAGCACAGGATTGTCTTTATCCTTAATATATCCGTGGGCTTCATTGACTTGTTTCAGCTCTTCTTTCCACATTTTCCGCTTCTCAGGAGACATTGTCTTTATATTTTGCATAACGACAATTGGAGTATTAGAGCAATGACATCGAGTATGTGGGGGCCAAATATGGAGTCGAAATTAACTTCTGAATTGATAAATGCTACTAAAGGTAAAAACAATTCATAAAATGGTAGAGGCCATTAAAGCTTTTACCGTTTACCTTTAATTCATAATCTATATATTGATATTGATGTTAACTTTGATTTGGCATATCAGTACTGACAAGCTCTAGTGAGGTACTTGAGATGATTCTTGAATATAGAAATTCCAACCAATAACGTTGGGAACTTTTTTAAAAAAATCTAACACGGTTATGTATTTGTTTTTCCTTTAAAGAGAACTTTTATTTTTTGACAGCTTTGATAATACATGTAAGACTTTTCACTTGGGCTTTCAAAAATAAAAATTTCAGCATAAAATGTTTTCGAAACTGATTTTAGCAGATAAAGAATCTGTAACTACGCAATTTTTTAAATTCCATAATTCATCATTGTCAATTGGAATTGAACCTGCTATCTCAGGTTTCCATGCCAAGGCTCTTATCCGTAAGCTAACACCTCATTTGTAGCTTAGATGTCTAGGAAAATTTTTGAAATACAAAACTGCGGCCATGAGTTTGAATGTCATGGAAAGAACCAAACTTGATTTGAAGAGTATTGTGTCTGATGCCAATGTGGATTTTCTTTGCAGGTTCACAAATAATATTTTAAGTATTGGTCAACAGATCTGGCTTAGAAAACTGGGGGGTGCAAGCCCTGTGGTCAACAAAGATGCTAATGGTAGCATAAGTGCTGGGCAGGCAAAGCGCCCAGCGCTCATTGACGTCTCTAATGTACAGGAGTCCGAACGCAATGAAAGGTGACAAATCCCGTTTGTTTTGTTGGGAGGAACTGCTAAATTTAACAGGCTTAAACCACAATCCTGACCTGTTTGAATTGTTTATGCCTAATACATTCAGAAGGAGAAAGGCAGGAGAGGCAAAGCAAAAGAAGAATGGGAGACAAACCATTGATGCCAATATGGAAGGTGTAAATGAACTGTCTGCTTCATCAATTGCAAAGAATGGTGACTACAATATAGAAAATCAAGAGACACAGAAAATACCTTCTGAATCAAAAAATGTATTTCCGATGGTTCGTTTTTTTTTTTTTTTTCATTTGAAATTTATTTTAGAAAGATAGGGTTTTCAATTTATGTTGAGATGGATTTATGTCTATTTCTTCTGGGAAAATGTAATTCATTTGGAGGCTTTGTACCTACTGAATTTCGGGAAATGCTTGCTTTTGGCAGGAACCATCAAAAAATGTCTATGTGGCTAGTGGCAGTGGAGCATCTGTCAGAACTCCTACACAAAAAAGAAGTAAACGCTCTAAGCGTAACAGAACTGCTAGAAGATCCTGAAGCTATGTTCTTACGGTTTTAAAATGTCATTTGGCAAGTGTTCAAATTGTATTTTCATACTCACAAGATCACATTTTTGTGATCATGTGAGGTCATCTAGCTTGCTTTTATACATATTGTAACCATATTTTAGTTTAGGTATGCAATTTTGACTCTAAGAAATTTATTTGGAAATGCTGGTATATTGTACAATAACAATATATTTTTGAAAAAAATATTTTTAAGTAATTTTGGAATATGTATAGGTATATCGTTATTACTTTTGCACAATTATATTTGAATTTTATGCCTATTAAATTATAATACCTATTCCTAAGGAGCAAGAGCTAACACAACACTACCCAAAGCATTGCTTCTTGAAAATGCAGGGCTAAACGTATTTTTTTTTCACCAATAATCAATCATAAAAAATTTAAATTGCAGCAATCAAATTTAAATAGCAACCCAAAATAAGCCATAAACATAGAAAATTATATAATTCAAAAAGTGGACCAAGAAGCTCACTAGAAGAATGGCAATATGACAATTGACATCTTAATATTCAATATGCACCTAAAGCAAAATGCAAATGTAAAAATATAACTTTGTAATCATATTCATAGCCTTCTAACTCAACAATAAGTCAATCACCTCAATTAATCTACTTCAGTAATTTATGCATGTCGAATTGATTATGTGGTTTAATATATTATTCTTGTTAATCTACTTCAGTAGTTTATGCATGTTGAATTGATTATGTGGTTTAATATATTATTCTTGTTAGGATTGATATCAAAATCATGATTATATTTAAATAGGTTTCACGTTGTGATTTCATCTGTTGTATGTATGAATGAATTGGTTTAATATATTATTTTTTTTGTAACTTTTCGTCTTCCATTTGTCTAATAGAATCC
>MNCI01000744.1:85786-111782 GCA_015680685.1 Gnetum montanum | reverse complement strand
TTGGCCAAGCGGGCTGTCCGCCCGCGGCGGTTGTTGCGGGTCTTTTGTCGCCGGCTGCGTCGGCGTCGGCGTCTGCTCCACGGTTTGTGTCTGTTCCACAGCCTGTGTCCGCGCCACGGTCTGTGTCTGTTCCACAGTCTGTGTCCGCTCCATGGTCTGCGTCTGCTCCAGCGTCTGCTCCACGGTCTGCGTCTGCTCCAGCGTCGGCTCTAGCGTCTGCTCCAGCGTCGGCTCCAGCGTCTGCTCCATTGATCTTCAGCGTCGGCTCCAGCGTCTGCTCCAGCGTCAGCTCCAGCGTCTGTTCCACAGCCTGTGTCCGCCGACCTTGAATTTTTCGTATGGGGTCTTTCATAAGTCATAGATCTATTTTTTTTTTTGACATGCATGTGTCAGGCTTACGAGTTAGCATTTTCTTTGGGTCATGTGCGCTTGGTATTTTATGTTTTGGTGATCATTTTTAAGGAATAGCTCTCATCCTTCTATCCAAGGCTAGTAATTTATTTCCCATGATTTTGCCTTTTAAATTAAAGATATTCCAAAAACTAAAAATGCCTTGGGCTGAAGGGAAACATTGTGCAATCCCCACATTTTAGTCCTGGTTTTTTCTATACTTAGATTTGATTGCCAAAAATTTAGGCTGTACCCTTAGACTTTAAAGATCATTACCCAAATGCTTAATGTTCATCTTGCCAAGGTAGGGTCCTGGGAGGGTGGTGGATGAATGAAAGTGTAACCTCTTTTGAGTGACTCTACATGAGCTTGAACCTAAGTTTTATGACTTGAGAAACAAACACCTTACCATCACTCCTAGTGGTAGTCCTTGCCTTATCCTTAGACTTTATTTGCCAAGTTTAGAATGCCTTAAAATAAAGGAAGTATTAGTTGATTTTCACATGTGAGCACTCATCAAAGACCATTAGTGTAAGGTAATAATTCTCCTTCTCATTGACATAAATAATGGACAAACCTAAGTATTGTAATACTCTCCATTGTTGATGTGCGAGCTAGTTTTTCTTATATAACATTTAAGAACTTGTTGGAAATACATAGTGATCTTCTCTTTATTGTAAGGGAGGATAGTGGATCTTGGAAGCCTAGAAGTCTCATTGGAGCAAGCCTTGTAAGGCCTAATGAATGTTGTGTATATTTTGTCACTATTAAGTTCTCCTTCAATGCAAAGTAAAATATTATTTATTTATTCATGTTTTTTTTTTGGATAAAATTTGGGTTTTATTATGTCAAAGTTCAATATACAGAATGTACAAAGCCAAACCCCCAAAAAATAGGGGAGACGAATCTCCCCTTTCCCCCAAATAGAGAGGATGCCTACCCCAAGCAAGCTAACCAAACATCCCTGCAGATGAGGCTAGAAGGTAGAACCCCTCCAAGACCTCCCCCAAACAAAGAAGCCCCTATAGCTACCAAACCTGCAGCCCAAACCAATACATTCTACTTTGCCAACAAAATTCCACCCCTCCGTCGAACTTAGCAACACCTAAAGTCAATACAACAGCCTAGTACATGGACAGATAGCACACTCCTTTGCATGAATGGCATCTAGAACATCTTTGTGCGGTTTAGTATTAACGAAAGTCACCACCTTCTGAAAGTTCTTGAAGGCTTTCGCTGCCTCACTTCTTTTCCTGTCAGGGTGGAACTCTTTGCCTTGTCTATGGATATGGCGCCGCAAGGTTGACCACAACGCATTTCTGCCAATGTCTAAAATGACATAAGGGCATTTGCCTTGCCTCAACCAAGACCTCACCTTGTTAGCGTGGGCCCTATCTAGCTAACGTTGTATCTGGGTCGCCTCCAGCCCCCTTCTTGGTCTCCTCTGTCTCCTGTTGTTGGGCCTCCTCCTCCAGTTCCTATTGTATCCTATCTTGGAGCTTTGCCTTGTGCTCATGTTGCAACACTGCTTTAGCCAAATCTTGACAAACCCTTTCCTCTTTGATGGTTGCCCAAATGGCCTCAGCCTATTGCAGAGTCTAGAGCTTCCACTCCCACTGAAACTCTTCCTCTTGCTGCCACCACCTCTCCTCTCAAACTGCCCTTTTAGTCTACCCCCATGCCATCGCCTCAGCAAATGAGCCCCCTAGAGGTGGAAACCACCCCCACGCGCTAGATCCTCTACCTCCTCTCTTAGCGTAACAGCCGATGGACCCCCACCTTGTACCTAAACACCAAGCACCACACCCCCTATGGCATCCCCCTTCTCCTCCCCATGTACATCCACCCCCTCATCCCTTGAAATCCCCTCTGGGTGTCAGCTCCTCCCCTCTGCTTGCAGAGACACCTCCAATTCAGATGAAATGTCCACAACAACTGGCGGAACATAGTGCAACCGTTGGCCGTAAATAGCACGGAAAGAGGGCTCCCCCCGTTGCTAACCCCAGTTATTTATCAATAATTATGTTCTTTTATTTGTGCAAAGAAAAGAAAGAAAATATATATGTGATCATGTATGTTTATTTGCTTTCTATAAAATGAACCCATATGAATTATGGTTAGAAGCCCTTTGGACCCTAGAATAAACAATTCACCTAAACTCTTTCATAGGTGCATGATGCAAGCATCATTTGTAAGTGTGTATCCACCTCATGTATGATCCTTGGTCACCTATTTTGGGAGTATATCAAGGTATAGTCTAAAAATGATGGTTGAGCCAATTCTTGTTTGTGTAGCATAGAACTTGAAGATAGCCTAACTCATGACCAGATGGTGATTGCCGCTTGCAGGGCTTACACCCCTCCATCATGGCACCCCAAAGGTAGCCCCCGTACAGTTGTTACTAGGCAGAGCTTACATTATGGAACTGGGTTGCACCCTCACTAGGTGGGGTGGGTAACTCATGTAGTTTGTTACCTATTTCTCCCTCATTCCCTTGGTGAAATTAAGGCTTGAGTTCTTCGCATGGGATGACCCTCAATGTAGGAATGCAATGCCATATTGCATAGGCAAAGTTGTTGAAACTTATACATTTTTGATCCCTAGCTATTGTTTGAAGCCTATTATAAGTTAAATGATCTTGTTTGGTGGAAACATAGTGGAAGGTTAGGATTACATCCAACCACATCCATTGGTGCTATTTTTAAACAAAACTTGAAATAAGTCTCTAGCTTCTTAAGTGATGGGAAGTGTTAGCCACCATCTTTGGCTATGCTAGTCTTTAAGCTATCATGATACTACTCAAGATAGATAGTAGTATGTAATTGATGTACTAATCCTTAGAATTAGTAAGGTCTCATCTTATCAACTTGTTATGACTAATTAGGGAAGGAGCTATGTAGGCCCTGTAATTAACCTATCATTATAATGAGTCATATCCTTATTAGTTAGTAGTGTAAGTCGAGGCCCATGTTTTAAGAGGATTAGAGAAAAATAAAATATGTACTGATTTTAGAGGATGGTTATTAGGGGTCCTCCAACAGGATTATAAAGCCTTTTTAAAAAAGAAATCATGTAGGAGGACTTGATTCATAAATTGTTGTGCACTCTTAGTGTTGCAACAGTAGACCATGAAGTGCCTTTTCTGACTCATGACCAACAGCCCGGATACCTGAACATGCATAAATTCCATCTTCGATATTTTGAAGTACTTTTGGCATTTACTGTACATTTTAATATGACATGCAGCTTTAGAAAATAGTTGTTACTTTTTATTGATTTATTTGGCACAAATTCAGGGACATCATTTTTTTTCTTTAGAATAAAAGATACTGATTTGTAGCATTCTGATATATGAAAAGGTTTATTTTAATTTTTTTTGATTATATCATGTTTTTATTTTTTAATAGTTCTTTCAGGAAAAAATTGTTTTGTTCTTTTAATATAATTACACATGAATTACTGTTTCACTGGCTTCTGCAGCTTGGTGTTTTTCCGCAGTCAGTTTCAAGGTCCGGAAATCATTTTTTTAGTAATGTATGGAACACTCAGATATATTTGTTTGATCATCGTCTTTGTTTGTATTTGCAACATGTTCTTCTTATGATCCATTCTTCACATTAAAGTAACATCAAGTTATTTGATTCCACTTTTTTTTTCTATGTTTAGGTTCAGTAGGTTGCTAATCATCACTGCTAATTTTTTTATTATCAATTTAAGAAGTTGCTAATGGTATCGAAATTTCCATATTGTATTTTGTTTTTTTAAAACATAATTAAATTAGGAGGCTTTACTTTATTCAACCGCTTTAAAATTGCTATAATCATTAAACGTTCATGTTTTAAAATCAACAAATGAGCACTCTGTTAGATCAAAACTTTTTAGTCAATAGTTTGACGTGGGATTAGAAAGACTACATGCTACAGCAGAGCTAGAGTGAATCTTCAATATTAAGCACAATAAAAACCATCGAATCTTTACTTAAATAAGTATGGGGGAATAATAGAACAATGAGGTAACTGCCTCATAGTAGTTAAAAACTCATAAATCTTAGCTATACATCAGCTAACATGACTATTTGTAAATGAAAATACACTTCAACTTGAGAGACAATAGTAATCCAACTTGTCAATGGTTAATGGCATGTAAAACAAAGCTAACAATTTATTGAACAATTGTACAAAACTAAAATCATGTGCAGTGGTATGAGAAATGAGAACTACAACTTTAAGCTTGGACATAAACAAGTAGATATAGGAATATCTTAAAAATATTTGGGTGGAATGTATGTGTCCAAGAAAGAATTTTTTAGAGTAATGATGGATCCTGTAAGTGATAATTCTGGAAAGTTAGGGATTGAGGCTTGGTAAGATAGGAAACAACTTTTTCAAGCTACTGTTATTCTCCATAGCTGTTGAGCATGGCTGTCAAGTATTTAGACTAGGGTTGGCTGAAAATGATGGGTGAAAATTATAAAAGTTCAAAAACAATTCGTTGCAGAATTTCAGGTTAAAATGCAAACACCATATGATATGCTATCACTTGAAAGAAGTATGTTGCCTTTGGAGGCTAAAGCATTGTGTTAATTTGTTGCCTATGTTTATAAGACCAAATGCTTTGAAGGACTAATTCTGTAAGGCAGTTATGGAAGTTACCCAAGATAAAGGTTGCTTTTATGAAGAGCAAACACGGTATTGGAAAAGTGGTAGATTAATATTCAGTTTCAGCTTCAATATTCAAGAGTTGGGGGGTGATGTTTAAATTTTTAGATGAAGGGTAACAAAAAGATATTGCAAAAAATTTGGACAAATTCAGACAGGAAAAAGAAATTTTTTGAGGAGCAAAGAAGAGGACGGAAATTTGATGAATAACCCTAAAATATCAATGCCTCAATTACAGTTAATCGTTTGCTGATTGATCAGTAGAGTACACAGTTCTCATCTTCTAAATTAGAACAAGGTAGAAGGAATAAAACTCCAAGAAAAGCTCCTAAAGAAATCTCTATAAACATATCATATTTTTGCTTAACTGTATATCAATGACATACCTACCGTCAGATGTAGTAATGCCATCACTTGTAATTATGACTACCAACTCATGGTTGTGCAGCCACTGTGAATGCATAATTTCTGGTACATTCTAATAATCCACATTGCTAATCATATCTACCTCCACAAAAATTTTCATCTGTATCTTAGTGTTGCTGAAACGCAATCTTAATTAAGATGTTTCTTCTAGGTATCAAAGTAGCCGCTTAATTTTCTTGCTGCTAATGGGGATTTCTAATGAACATACTCGTAATTCCAACTACATAAGCAACATCTGGTGTGGTGTAGGACACAACATACATAAGTGTTCAGACACCCAGCAGACCATGTGTAGATCACCTTCATGATCTATAGATAAGTACCATGTCATTATTACCAAATCTTCTATCATTGGCACAGTAGTCGACCTCTATATGTTGATATTCTTATTGTGTCATCAATTTGCCATAATATTACAATGTTATTTTTTGAAGGCTATTTTTGAAAAAAAATATGAAAGGATGTAAATTAATGTTTTAGCGAGTAGGAACTGTGCATTTGGAAAGTCCTCTTACATCAACTTACATAAGCAGGATGAACTCTCAAGCCATTACGGTAGGCTTGATGCATAAATGTCGATAATTGTAGAAAACTTCTTTTTGTGTAGAAGTTACTACACCTATGTTCTCAAAGCCATGTTTATTGGACACTAGAATGAGCTTCCTAGGGATGCATAAGCAAAAGATGAAAGAAGTAAGATATATGTAAAGTGGTAGAAGGTGTGTAATAACAAATAGGAAAAAAGGTGATTTTGGTTGTCTTATCAATTTTTTGGATATTAATTATGAAATTAAAAAAACATTACATATACAATGTATTATAGGAGCAAGTTGCTTCAAGATGGATCGTGGGAAGGGGGGGAGTTTGACTCTGGTTCAGTGTGTTGGGAGGGAATCTCTCTTCAGTTTTTGATGGAGGGGCTTCCTGTTCTGTTCTTTTGTCTCTTTTGGTCATGTTCTTTGATGGTGAGGGATAATTCACCCCCGGTTCTGGGCATTGGGAGGGGGTGACCCTTAGCTGCTTGTGATTTGGGTCATAAGGGTGACCTTTTTGTACCTTACTGGTTATATTTAATAGATAACCTGAACTTTCTCAACAAAAAAAAAGATGGATCGTGTTGGATTTAAAAGCATATGCCTACATTATTGCCTAATGTGGAAGTTGACTTCATCAATTTAAAAGAAAATGATTGTAAAATGTAAGAAATTGAGGTCCTTCGAATAAGGATAACCAAGTCCAACTAATCAGAAGGTTGATATGTAGTATCAACATGTAAATCGTGAACATGAGAATAGATAGAAACCATGGTTGTAAATACATGTAAGCGCAGGATACACATATTGATCAACAAACCATGATGTAAGGATATTGGTTGATGACAAACAGAGTAACCAAAAATAGAAACTTAGCTACATCATGATAGCACTCAACCGTGATCTTAAACATCGGCAGTTATAGAATCAGATGATAAAACTAACAAGGTAACTTGTGTAAACATGAATACAGACATATAGATCTCAGTATACATAAAACAAGGAACATAAAAGAAGACCATAGTGAACAACCATAGGAATTACAAAGAACGGTTATGGTGTGTACACCACAATATTAGAGTATGTCGTATCATATTTGCGAAACAGTCAGTGGCTTCCATTTAATACAGTCAAATCAAAGGACATGGCTCATTCAACAGTCATATCTTTTCTTAGCTAATCATGTAATAACTAGATTAGTCTTGTTTAGATAAACCGTTGTGGTTATACATGTGGATATGCATAACAAACATTGAGGTTGATATTAATACTTAAATTCTTAACATAAAATTGGTGGCTAATGATGCAGTACAATCAGTTAGTTCTTCACTACTTTTAACATTACGGTTGTTTTGATTGAATGATCAATGAAATGTAGCCCGTACTGTAGAACTTGTAACATGTTTTGGCTGGTCATAGGTTCTACTCTGATCGTTCAACTTGAGACAGAAAGAAATTATGAACAGAAATTGTCAAAAGCAGTCTCTCTGCTCTCTTGAAACCTATTTTACTTTAAATAGATTCAAATGTTCTTTCTACCTATCTGATTCCCAAAATGAATCAGTTTCAGTTTTATTTGATGTATTATAGAATACACCTTCAAATCTAAATTATATTTTTTTGGAAAAGGCAAAAAGAAAATTTTACTAACGAAATAAGATTTCTCAGCTCCTGTTCCCTGCTTGGGGATAGCCTATAGACTGCCACTGGCCAGCTGTCCTTGTTGCCCATGTCCTAGGCCAAGTCTCCAGAATGCAGAGTGCCCTCAGGTTTTAAGAGGTGCTTTAAGGAAAAGATATCCACACAAATTTGACAAGAGGTGGAGGTGAAGTTCCAGGCTTGTCTCAAGGAACTTGAAGAAAATATTAAAAAGGATTTAGATGCTAAATTGGTGGCTGAGATTGCTCGGGTCATGGAAGATATTGAGCTCTGGCTCAAGTAGAAGGGTTAGCGTTGTTACTAGATTGAGCTTGATGCCCTTTGCCAACTAGTTGTATGAAGAAGTGGGACAGGAATGCTTCAGAAGGGAAGAGGAATACTGGAGGGCAGAGAAGATTTGGAGGGAGGAACAATAACGGGCCTAGGAAGAGGGGACCGGGTGCATGGAAGAGGAGTGGTTGACCTGTTATGAAGCCCAACAAAACTAGGGGGGAGACATCAAGAAGAATAGGAGCAAGGGGAGGTATACCAACATTTCCTTGGTTCCTTGGTGAGCACTGTTAGACTTTGGTTTAGATTTGGTAGGTGTCCTAATGTGGAGTTAGGGATCCACATAAGGACCTCATGGGGCAAGATTAAAGGGTTTGTTAGGAGGAAGGCCTTTGGCCTACATCTTAATAAAGTTCACGAGCTGATGCCTCCACAAGGGGAAGACCTTCAAACTAAATTCCAAAGGATTCAGGAAGCCTCAAATCTTATTAAGTCAAAGGCTGAGAGGAATATTGTGGTTGGTCTATGGTTGTCATTGCACTTCTCTTCTTCTACGAAGATGATGAGTTATCAATTTTGTCTCTTTGTTAAAGGGTTCTGTTCTCCAGTTTTTGGTTTTTGTGGGCCAATTGGTCACTGTCTAGCTTCTTATACTGCAGGGGCAGGGACTGATTTCTCCATAGTTTCTTCTTCATTTTTAGTTCTGTGCATCATTTCTTTTTGTAAATGAGAGTTCTACATCCCCCGCCATTGGCCTTGGGAGAGTTGACCCTACTCTCCCTACTTGCAACTCTTTACTGTATATAATATAACATCCTGACCATTTATTAAAATAAAAAAGAAAAAAAGGATTTGAAATGTAACACAAACAATGATAGCTGTAACACAAAAATGAAATAATCAAATAGAAATTCTAATTTGGTAATATTCATGTTATTGAGCAGTTAAATTCCATTTTATTTTTGACAACATCTTTTCAACTTTTTACCACTAACCATCATGTTCTATTCATACTATTCACTGAAAAGTTTAGTTATTTCTTTACTTTCAAAGTTCAAAGATCACATGTGATAGGAGCAAATTTGAACGCTGTATTCCATAATCCAAGTCTAAGCTGCTGCAGGATTTTGTAAAGATTTTGGCATTATAAATCACTGATTTTTAGCTGTCCAAATTTTATTCCACAAATGAGCAATTGTAGGGAAGTGCATAAAGATATGATTGCCACTCTCACCAATATTGTCATAGAAACAACATTTGTTAACTATCATTGAACCTTGTTTTATATGGTTATTTATTATTAAATCTTTTCTGTTTTATATTATTTGAAAAAAATACATGAACTTTAAAAGTAGGCCAATTTTCTTTCAGTGAATAGCTTCTTTATGTACTTGATCTGTGTAAAGTATCATAGACCTCTGTAACTTGGTAAAATGTAAATTATATTCTTATTAATTTTTAGCCCTGTTGGAAAAAGAAAATAGATCACATACAATTTTTTGAGATAGCAGTGGTT
This sequence comes from Gnetum montanum, assembly GCA_015680685.1. Lineage (NCBI taxonomy): Eukaryota > Viridiplantae > Streptophyta > Gnetopsida > Gnetales > Gnetaceae > Gnetum > Gnetum montanum. The sequence continues at coordinate 102,330 of MNCI01000744.1, read as the reverse complement.
TTTGGTTTGCAGTTCAATTTGGGAAGTCAAGGAACTGTAGATCACACACACGTTGATTGGAGAAATGTTTTAAGCAGGTTATTCTCTAAACATTATTTTTATTATTCTGAGACTGTTCAAATATGAGATAATGCCCATTTTTGTTTTCCTCCCATAAATATGGTAAAGATCTTAAGGCATTGTGTGCACACGTTTCCTGTATGTTTTATGACAAATATACTTGAAGCTATTTTTGTTCAACTATATGAATTTGAGAAGAAGATTATATCATATGTATTAAAAATATCTAGAAGCAAATTAATGCTAGCTTATGTTTTAATTAATGTTTTTCATTTTGTGCAAAGTAATGTGTCTTTTACTGTACCAATTTAATGAATCCCCACATTCTGCATAGCTAATGATATTTTGTGTATGTGAAGGGAACGCGTTTCGTTTGTTGAATTTGATTCAAAGGTAAATAATCTACCATTTATATCCTGGTTTTGTTATCGATATGATTGAACTGTTGTAATTTGTAGAGATGATCGCTTTTACACCAATTTTAAACTCGGAGATACACTTGTAGTTGAGAAGTTTAAAATAGCATAAAAGTGTTTACAAAAGGCCAAGTCATAAGGTCAATGTTGCATCTAAAGTGTTCTATATTTGTGGAGGCATATTATTATGGTTTCTCAGTTGCGTACTTGATGTACAAAATATTTGTGGTTGCTCTTGCAACTTCTTTATATCTGTTTGTTTGACTCATAAGTTATTCCTGTTTTCAAAGTTTGCATGCACAAATCTTAATAGAGTTAGTGTTAGATAAAGATACACTGAAAGAAATTGTTGCTTTCAGGAATGCCAAAAATACCTAGAAATGAAGATCGTCAGAATGTAACCAAAAATCCAAAAAACACGTAATCCTCATCTAATAGTATTTAGTTCTTGTAAAGCTACAAATATAAATGATTGCAACAGTATAGGAGGATAGAAAGAGTTATTCCATGTCTGCCTTACTTCAAGCTAATCTATATCAGGAGACAATGGCTATGTTCTGAAATATTAGTTATAGTATAGTATATTAGTTTTGATAGTGTTTTTTTTTTAATTTTTTATTTTTCTGGCTTGAGTTCAATGGTTGCAGAATGTTGGGACACTCTTATGTAGATTATCATCTGCCTAGAAATTGCTTTATATATTTTCCTTAGAAAGATCAGTGTTTGAGAGTTTGCTGAATAATATTTTATTTTAAAATTTCCTTGTGAAGAAAGGCCTTTGTATTGAATTTCAAATCATGGGCTTTCTGTCTTTTTGTAGGGCATTTATTTGGCATCAGTAAAAAATGCAGGATGCTTATCAATTCATGATTTTGAGATGCTCTACAGTACGGTTTCATTTCAGTTTGGAATGCTTTTTTTGAATAATTTAATATGTTATTTTTCTCTGATAATAATGATAAAACTGAATCCTTGAGATGTGTAATGCAGCTAAACAAGTACCTCGTAACTTGAAGGAATCTGGTAATGCTGTCTTTCTTTTACATGTGGAACTTTTTTGCATCTTTGTAGATGCAAAATATCCTATATCTTTAATTTATAGGCATATTTGTTTCTTAAAATTGTAAATTACTTTCATTGATACAATATGCTCTTCTGTTTAATGATTTATGTATATATACATAAGAAGCTGAAGAAAGTTACCGCATTTTGTTCTACGCTAAAATGAGCATTTTATTTGGAGTTTTTAATTATTAACAATTCCCTTCATTGACATTATGATAACTACCACATAGGAAAATTCGTTGCCTAAAGTGCATAAATCTTAATTAAAGAAAAATAGACCAAATCATGATGATGTCAACGATAAATGTGCACTGTTAAAATTGACAAACAACAACGAATTATGGCTGACTGCAGAAAAAAATGAATAAGAAGTAACAGAATAACATCTATACTGTGCTTTACACTCTACAGCACCAATGGATACTACAATAAATAATCGATTTATACCAGTCTTATCTAAAGATAATGTGGGATCCCTAATAACCACCATCTAAAATTCAGTGCAATTTTTTTTTCTCAAATCCTCTTCTTACACTAGGAACTAATAAGGATGTGACTCATATAATGCTGAGTTGATTATAGGGCCTACGTACCTCCTTCCGTCATCAGACACAAGAAGTTAGTGATGAGTGAAGGCCTTCCTACTTCTTAATTCTAAGGATTGTTGCATCAATTGCATATTTTGTACAATTTTGCCTTGACGTTGTCTAGCCCCCCAAGGAATTCTATTAGATCCATTGGATCCGAAGTAGAAGACTTTGGGACTATGCCTCCAAGAAAGGAATGCATTCACTTTGATATCTAGAAGGGAACACACAGTGCATTGAATCCTCATAAGTTATGCATATGCCTCTAGGAGAACACTCATGGCTCCAAATGAGGACAAGCAAGGAAGCAAGCAAATAACCCTATAGACATCATTTGTGGGCAATGATGATTTCTCTACAGGGGCTGCCTTACATCTAGAACCCTCACGATTTGGTACAAGGTTTGACGTGCAGTTGTACTTAAACTATTTAATCTAGTTTGTCTTACATATTTGTGATTGTCACAGAATCAGGCCCTATGTAGTTTTGTAGTTCTATCCATGAAGGGATGATGAGAAGGACAGAGTGGGTGGTTTGGACGGTGGGGGGGTGTTGGTGGTGGGGGCATAGGATGGAACCTTGTTGTTCCTTGGAACTATAAAGTTGGAGTGGTTTTCCTAATACTTGAGTGCCATGGATAGACAACTCAAAGTGTTCCATGGTCCTCAACCTATGGGAAGGAACTAAGGGAACCATTTACCTTAAGACCTTTTTGACAATTTTTCCCAACACAAAAGAAGCGATGTCTCAGAGTGGAGCCTAGGATAAGCTTTGAGAGTGCACTTCTTAGATAGGTTCAAACTCTGTCACATTCAAGGAGTGATCCATCTCAAATGATGTCAGGCTCAAAGGAAGATACCAACCTCAAAGACTTGTTATGTTCTTCCAACTAAAGCCTCCCATGAAACACGAAGAACTCTTGGTGGAGCCAAGAAATTGTCCATACTCCATGATGAGAGGGATAAGGCCAACTCAAAGGATCAACACCACTAAGGCATTCATTAGACTTGTTCCTTTATTAGGTCTAAGAGATGCCTTAGCAAGCAAACCCAAAATTTGTAGGAACCCTAGGTTCCACATTTGGCGTTGAGACCAAGGAGTCTTACTGGTCCAATGAATGAATTGCTGGAAAATTTAGTCCATATGGTATAGAGACATTTCTTCAAAGCCCCTTTTCATCTCTACATGTAGAAGAATGAAGGTTTCAGGTAGCTTGGAATACGTCTTGGACATTTGTAGATGTCTTGCTTGAGAGCTGAGATATTACAGGAGTTGTCTTGGTGACCTAAGAGATGTCTTGCCTGAGAGTTGAGATTTCAAAGGAGACATCTCTCTAGTAGTGTAGATGTCTTGCTTGAGAGTTGAGATTTCAGAGGAGATGTCTCCCCATTTGTGTAGATGTCTTGCTCGAAAGTTAGGTTGACAGAGGAGACGTCTTTCTAGTAGTGTAGATGTCTTGCTAGAGACATCTTGTTCCTAGAAGAGATGCCTTGTCTCTAGAGGAGAAATCTTGCCTTGTATGCAGATGTCTTGCTTGAAGGATGGGTTTGCCAGAGAGACATCTTGTCAAGCTTGTAGACATCTTTTTTGGCTGTGGAAAGTTCTGATGTGGTAGTTTCAAGATGGAAAATAGCTAGGAATGTCAACTTCAATATGTGAAAAATTTCCCTAGGGTTCTAGCTTTGTGTTTGATAAATATTGGGTTTGTATTGCATGTTTTGGCATGAGAGTTGGGTGAGAGATTGCATGAGAGTGGTGTGCATCTCAATGGTTAATCATGTGTGGTGGTATTGGTCATATATCTTTGTGTTTTGATCTTGCTTCTGTGTAAGGAAGAGATCCAGATCGATTGTGCCTTGCATTGAGATTGATTGTGTGTGTGGTTGTAGAGACTCATGCTCTGCAATATCATTGAGTGTGTGAATGATTATTATTATATGGATTGGGTTTCATTGTATTTGTAATCTTCTTCCAGCATTAATAGAAGATAAGCTAGTTTCTTATTTTATAACTAAATTGTCTCGCATAATATTTGGATTCAATGTGTTTTCAAGGGTTAAAGTAAATTGGAGTGACTCGACTCCAGGATTGGTTTTAGAGCATGGGTTTGTTGTTTGGAATTTGGTTGTGGATTTCTATGTTTGTTTCAGATGGCTCCTAAGAAGAAAAATGTTCAAGCCTTGAACATAGACATGGAGAGCATGCAATTTGCCTTTCAATTGATGGTTGAATGATTGGATGAGATTAGTGCTAAGGTAGATAGGAATGTAGGTCCTAGCTGTATTCAAACTTGTGGTGATACAAAGCATTTTTGTTCAAATGGTGATGAAAAAGTTTCTCAACCTGAAGAGGAAGAGCAAATGAGGAGGAAGAGCATTCCAGCTATGGGAGTGTAAGAACCTATTGGCCTAGGATTCCAAGAGGATGGAATCCAAATCATCATGTTAGAACTCCAAGAGCTCTCTATCACAAACATCTACTTCTTCTTATAGCAAGCTTGACGATAAAGATGAAGCAAGACTTGCTAGAGCATTTAGAAATGTTGCAAGACTTCCTTATATGAAATTGAAAACTGTCAACGGTGTAGATGGCACCAATGCTTTTCGAAGTTGGCTGAAGGCACTTGATAAACATTTTGAGGTTAAGGAGGTACCAAATTACTTGAGGGTACTAATTGTTGAATTTACACTTGAAGGTATGACTTCAACTTGGTGGGAAAAAGAGTCTCAAGGCAAAATGGTCAACCTATTAGGGATTGGTATTTGATGAAATAAAGGTTAAGACGGAAATTTGAACAATCTCAGTAGAGACAAGAGACAATCATGAAGCTTAAATTCCTTAGACAGGGAGACAAAAATGTCAAGGAGTTTTACATTAAATTTTATGAACTATTTCATGAAGCTAAGGTAAACTGGGAGAATTATGAACAAGCTTCAATCTTTCTTGGAGGACTCAAGATGATTACAATTCTATGAGCCTCAAACCCTTGATGAGACTTATGATTTGGTAGTTAAGGCAGAAAAGAATCTTAATGGATTTGGGAATAGGAGCAAACAAACTTCAAATGGGAAGATCAAAATATCCAAATAAAAAAAAAGGATCCAAGTCAAGATCTAAAGACAAAGATGGTAGCCATGACATGAAGCAAGACAAGGGCGATGAAAAGGACAAGGCTAAGAAGAACCAAGTCAAAGTATGCAAGGGTCAAGGTAGCAACTCATCCAATATTCAATGCTTCAAATGTGGAGAGTGGAGATACAAGCACTTGGAATGTCCACTTCACAAGTTAACCAAGTGTAAGGATTTACAAACCATGGAGGCAGAGGAGACATCAAGCCAAGCTCTTTAGAGAGGTAATCCTAATGCTCTCAAAATTGAAGAAGTTTTTGAATTGAATTTTTTTGCATTTATGAGAAATTTGAATAGAGAAAATCATCCATTAAGAAAATTATTATTTTAGATTGGGGCTAGATGTTTGCTTGGTGGTGAATGGATTCATATTTGATTGATGGGGAAGCTCTAGAAAATGTTGTTTCTTGTAGGATAGTTACTAGATTGGGTTTAGGGACAAATCCTCATCCTAGACCCTACAAGGTGCATTGGTTGTCAAGAGACTTCTCTCAAGAGGTGAGAGAGCAATGTGCCTTGAAGTTTAAAATTTGGACTTATCATGATGTACTCCCAATTGCTTGTGCTGATGGACAAAATCAATTATGGGATTTGTATAAGGAAAGTAGGCCATGCCATCAGGCCAAAGGAACAACTACCAAATTAGTTCACTATCAATTATGTCTAGGCACACTGAATGGGAAAAATTGCATTGAAAAAATTCCACACCTCCAAGAGAGCAAGAACCATAAAATCTCAACCAAATTGAGCCATGGGTCCCAAGTCATGAGGACCCTTGGTTTGGGAAGGATTTACTTCCCACATCGAGAGCATCAAGAGTGGCTGCTAAGAGGGGCTAACATTTAGGGAAACTTAAATCAAATTTGTGCAAGGGTGGCTCATGGTTCCATGACCTACAACATTGTCCCAAGATTGTATCCATCCAAGGAGAAGGAACCCAAGTATCAAAACTCAAGGTTCACATCTAAACCAAGGTCAGCCAAGTAACTAATATTCAAGAACCTACCACAAATTATCTTTGTGCATGGACGAAGTGGGTAGCATTGGTGGGGGTTCTGGAGTTGCAGGTGTGGGAGGTGCAGGGGAGGAGTCAGCGATGGGCTTCAGTTTGGGTGTAGAGGGGGGTGGGGCTTTGGGTGTGAGGTTAGTTTGCAGTGGGTTGGGGTATGGGGTTTTTGGAGGGGCCCCCCTCCTTGGTATCTCGGGGCAAGGGGTATCGAGGAGTGTATTTGGTGGGAGGGTTCCATGTGGTTGTAGGTTAAGGCCATTCCAAGTGAGGAGCTGAAGACCATGGAAATGAGTCTTATTGAGAAGTTTGTCTCAGTCGGTGCTAGTCCCAAATTGGAGCTGGTTAGGAAGTGGATGATGGTGCATTGGGAATTTTGCCTATTTGTGATTTGTAGTCTCCTAGGGGATCTATTATTATTTATCTTCCAAACTACGTCTGACTGGGATAAGGTTCTTCTGGGGGGACCTTGGTTTTTTGGTGCTTGGGGATTGACCCTCACACAATGGTGCCCTGACACTCATAGAGATCCAGATTTTTTTTTGAGAATGTTGGTGTGGATCTGGGTTTCTAGGATGCCATGGGAGATGTGGATGCTTGATTTCCTACGGGCGTTGGTGGGTTTCTTTGGAGAATTTATTACATTCAATAGATTCATGAGATCCACAGATAGAATGGGCTACACACACTTTTGTGTTTGGAGATCATTATCGTCGAAGGATCTGTTGCAGGAGGTGGTCCTTGACCTCTCGACTAGCAAGGAGAAGGTATAGGTGGAATATGAGAATGTTGTGATAGAAGTGCTTGCGGTGAAAAAACCCTCAGAGATGAAGCACTGTGGGGTGTGTGGAAAGGCAGGTCACATGACAACAGATTGTTGAGTGAGGCAAAAAACCTCAGGCTAGAAGAAGCTTGGAGATGGGTGGACGATTGCGACCTGTTGGGAGGGGGGAACAACCTTTGAATTAGGTGCAAGGTACTTCAGGAATGCAAGCCCTTGAGAAGGCTCACTAGGTCAACTTGGGAGCGATGGCGAAGGTTTTGTAGGAGGTTCCAATGGGGGACCCTAGGAGGGCCTGGGGAAAGCAATGGTTCCCCAAGATGGATAGGAGAAGGTTACATCGAGATCCTAGTTTTGGGTGGGACTTGACTCTCTACAGAGGGGATAACAACTTGGGGGGGGGGGGGGGGGCGCTTTCCCCCTTGGGTGGATGGGTGTCTATCCTCAGAGGGAGACCTATTCCATCAATGTCAAAAATTACTAGGGGAGGTGCTTCTCTAGAAGGGGCCTTTCTGGCCCCTTTGGATTTAGGCAAGGTTGGGAGACCATCGACCGTTGTGTCCTAGACAAATAAGGCAGATGGAGATTGACTTGGGGGTCCAAACGATCCTTCGAGAGGTATACAAAAAGCATTCAATTGGCAAACCATGACAATCCTTTCATGGAATTGTAGGGGATAGGGTACCCCTTACAAATGAAATACCCTCAAGGGAATAATGTGTAGGGAGTGTTGTGACATTGTTTGTCTACAAGAGACAAAGCATCAACAATGCGAATGCCATTGGTTATGCTGGCTTGATTGGCAAACATAGTTTGTGGGTTGTTGGTTTTTTTTTTTGGGGGGGGGGGGGGGGGGGGGGTTGCTGGCCTCCCTTTCCCTTTGGCCTTTCAAGACTATTGATGCATCCATGTGGAGTGTTATCATTCTCCTCTGACAGAGGGGAATCTGGCTCACAAACTTCTATGAAGCACAGAGGTGGGATGAGCAGTTGAGGGAGTTGTAGAGGATTGCTTTGCTAATCTTGGATTGGGGGAAGTGGATTCTGGTTGGGGACTTCAACCAAAGGTTATACGCAAGGGAGAAGTTTGATGGGGGGACTCAAGAGCCTCTTGGTGCATAGCTGTTCTTGCAGTTTCTAGAAGCTCATGGTTTGGTTGATATGGACATCAAGGATTGCCAGTTCATGTGGAGCAACTGTAGAAAAGGCAAGGACAAGGTTATGACAANATTCAAAAGATTTTGGCTGGCTAAACCTTGGATGCGGCCATTGTTGGAGGAGATCTGGAAGAATTACTACATTGATCCTAGGGAGTTTCTTAAGAAGGGGTTGACTATGCAAAGTAGAACATTAGGGTGTTGAAAGTGGAGGACAAGTTTTCCTTTAAGTCCTGCCAAGGGTTGTTATTGTAGCACTTGGTGGTGATTCAAGCAAGCTAGGAGCAGGGGTAGGAGTTGGATCATGAGGAGGGGGAGGTGCTTGTGGAACTCCAAAATTTGGATGTGGAGGAGGAGGCCTATTGGAGGTAGTAGGGGCATGCACAGTGGCTCTAGGAGGGGGATAGGAACACTCACTTTTTCTTTGTGGTTGCTAACTCGATGCGGGTTTCCAAACATGTTCATAGTATTATTGTTGAGGGTGCTATAGTGGAAGGTAAACAAGAGGTCATCTAGGCCTTGATGGAATATTGGTAAGGTATTTGGAAGTGGAAGGAAACTATGCCCCTATCTATCTGCATTGACCAAATTTTGGGAGAGGTCGATAAGTAGTGGTTGTTGGCTCCCTTCAATCGAGAAGAATTGGGGCAGGCTTTGGCTTTTATGAAGGAGGGGAAGGTGTCTGGACCTGATGGTTGGCCGGTGTAGTTTTTTAGAGCTTTCATTGATGTTCTGGGGGACAATTTACTAGATGCCTTTAATGCTATGTTGCTTTGGAGATAGGTCCGGCGGGAGATCAATTGCTCCTGACTGGTGCTTATCCCCAAGACAGCTAATCCTATGGTTCTTGTCCACTTCCTTTCCATTGGGGTTTGCAACACTTTGCTTCGCTTGTTTACTAAATGCTGGTGGCTCGGATGGGGCCCATGATGCCAAGATTAGTTGGGTAGCAATAGGTAGGATTCGTTAAGGGTAGGTTCATTCAGGACTAGGTCATTTTGGTGCAGAAATTGATGCATTTGTTGAGGGCAAGCAAGTAACCAGGTATGTGCCTTAAACTTGATATTACCAAAGCTTATGGCATGGTGTCTTGGAGTGCTCTCAAAGAAATCATGCTATGAAAGGGTTTCCACCCAGACTTTGTGGATCTTTGTGTGCATATCCAAATGTCAAGGGCCTTTTCGTTGGATTTGGAGGGGCAACTTTGGGGGTTTTCCTCCCCTAGTAAGGGGTTAAGATAAGGGGGACCCCCTTTCGCTGTATCTGTTTATCCTTGTAATGGATATGATGTAACCTTGTTGTGCATCGGAGGGGGTGAGAGGGCTGGAAATTGGTGGTGTCAGTTTCCTAGTGGAGCACTATGCTGATGATACGATATTATTCTCTTGGGTGGCGGTGTCCCAGGTGCAGTTGATCAATAGGGTGGTGGTGCAATGTATGGCTGAGGAGATCAGACTGGAAATTAATAGGGGTAAATTTGTGGTTCACTTACTCAATATTGATGCTAGGGTGAAGAGCCAGATTGTGCACCTTGCTCTTTTACAGTTTAAACACAGAATATTATTGCACTGTGCTGCAAATTTGAAAGTTGAGTTACCAAGTCACTGGGTCATGCTACATGGATTTCATTCATTGTCTTTTAATGATATCCTTCCATGATGTTTGTGTTTGAAAATTGAATCTTTTTAATAAAAAACTTTATTCAGCTTGACATATGATGTTTTGGACACAAGTCAAATATTTAAATGATTACCATAAAAATTAATTTTAGTAAAAATATCCAAACTATGTATCTTAGTTACCAAGTCATTTTGATTATTTATTAGAGCCATGTCTCTCTACCTGTGAAGATTTAAAATGTCTAGGTTAAACTAATTGATGCATGTGAAAAGATTTATTTTTCATAATGTTAATGGATTTATTTTTTATTGTTTTCTATAGTTTGTGTTGCTGCTGCTGTAGAACCTGTAGTTCAGATTCATAACCATGAAAGGTTAGATGTTATTCATTGGAATCCAACATGTCAAAATGAGGTATGCAATTTTTGCAATAGCATGAATGTTGATATCTTAGAGTTTTTTTTTTTTAATTTTGGTTTTCTAATTTTTTAAATTATTATTTTTTGAGAATTTCTGCTGCTCACAATATGAAACCATGCTAGTTTCAAATTTTCTCTGGATTCATCATCAATGGTATGAAATGAAATTAGTGGAACATGTTATATTTTTATGAAACCTGCAAAAGTCAGTCAGCTTTATTAATTTTATTTTATTTGATCATGTTAGAAAATCTTTATTCTTTTAATTTCAAAATTTATTCTTAATTTAGGTGACCCTGTTTTGTTGAGACAAGGTTAGGATGATGATTGAAAATTTATTATTTATTATCATTTTTATTATATATTAATAATTATAATGGGTAGGTATGAAGCATTTTATTACATTATTATTAAGGTTCATAATTAATTTATTTTAACATTTGAAAGAGTTTACTAGTTAATATTGCTAAGGTTTGAACTCATGACCTAAGAGCTAAGTCAACCAATGGAGAATCCTTTTAATATTACTAAATACACTTTAAAGAAAAGGGCATCTCATTTTCTATTGTTTGATGTTTTGATAATAAGGGGCTACCAACCTTAATTAATCTTTTAAACTCCAACTTTATTCACATTGTTATTATGTAGCTTAATATTTAAAGATTTTCTAATTTTCAAAATAATTTTCTAGTTTAGCTAGGTTTTTGCATTTTTCTAACTGCCATGTGTCTAGCATTATCTATTGAGCCATTGTTAACAGGTTTTATCAATAGGGATTTTTTGATTTTATTATGTTATATGTTTCTTTCATTTGCTTTTAGTTTAGCTAGATTACTACTTCTGCATTCTCTTATGTAAGGTCAAATGTTCCGTAGTTTATAGATTGATCTAGTGGTTCAATGGCTGCTATTGACCAAGTGATTTATCAATAATAATCATAAAAAATTAAGGGGATGATTTGTCTTTTTAAAATATGTTTAAGCTCTACTTCACATTAATGGTTGACCAAAGGATAAAAGATTTGTTCAATATTGACTCTCAGCTGTTAACTCATGTCCTATGGATTTAAGACCTTGCATGTTTGTGTTAGGTTACTATCATACCATGAATAAAGAAAAGGGGAATTTGTGGATGGGTTGTTGAGTTGTATCCAATGAATAAAATTTGATGTACAAGTCTTTATCCAAGCATTGGAACATTTTGAGGCTATAAATAGTGGGAAAGGAAGAAGGAAAATACAAAGCCTAGGAAAAAAAACCCCAAGGGCAGCCAAGGGCCCCAAGGGGAATGGAATCCCACACAAGGGGTGCTTGTCCAAGAAAACAAAACTAGGTGTTAGAATGCCCATGCTTAGAACATCCATAGGAAGGTAGAGTATAAAATTGCCCATTTGTTGGGTTATCAGAGGTATTACAATCAAATCCAAACCCCAAAAATCCCAAGGCCCACACCGGACAACTCTTCTTAGTTCTTGTAAACTATGCCATCAGATGGGTCTTGGAAGTCTAGTACAAGGACATCACGACCGTTCTTGGTTATGCACTACGTCCAGAACTGCCTTGTAATGTTCCAATGCAACAAAAGCCTCAACCTACTAAAATTCTTTATATTGCTCCTCTTGCTACTTCTTGGTGGCTTTGCCCAGGGTGGTAGCCTTTTCCAAGTGGAGCTTAGTGGAATTGGTCTTTATGAATCTCCTCAGTTTGGCCCATGAGGCATTGCAAGTTATCCCAATGAATCTCCTTTGTTTGGCCCACAAGGCATTGAAATTTATTCCCATGACCACATATAGGCATCTTTCCATATGAAAACAATGCCTTGCGTTTGACTCGTGTGTTTTCCTGGTTCATCTTTATTTGCTGCCCCTCTAGGAGGGCCTTGGTTTGCTGTTCATTGTTCTCTTCCTCCCTTCTAAGATGCTTCTACTCCTCCCATCATATGTCTTCCTTTATTTGCTTCTCGAGTTGGTCCTCCATCACATTTTTGAAAGCAATGTTTTGTAGATTCTTTTGGTGCTTTTCCTCCACTGCCACCTCTCTGAGTTGCTACTCATCCTACTTTTGCTTAGCCTTGGGCTTCTCCTTGGAATGCTGGAATTCAGCCTTCCATTGTGCCTGTTTCTCCACCCTCATCTTGGCTTCAACCTTAGTAGTGGCCCTGCAAAGGTTAGCCTTGAACTTACCTTGCAGCTCCTTGTGGATTTGTTCTTCAGTGGTTGAGATTTGTTCCTTAAGGCAAGAGGGCTGCACTGTGGTAGAACCCTACTAGTCAGAGCCCTCCCTTGCCCTTGTTGGACCCTCTTTCTCCTCCAGCACAACCTATGCAAAGGATGACTCTTCCTCTTGTAATGGCCTACACCATGTATATATCATCGTGAAGGAAGTGAGCTTTGTTTGTGGCAACTCCAAAGGCCGCACTGCTTGCCACAAGGCCAAGATTAGGCTGGAATGTTGACCCCTTCACCCTCACCGAAGAAAAGCCAAGAAGAATCTGGGCAGGTTGGGCAGTTGCCCTAGCTGCATGCAATGGAGGAAGGTGAAGTGCACTCTCTGGAGCTTTCACATATTACCCGATTGGACAAAAAAGCATTCAACAAGGTTTGCGGCATCTTGCCAAAGCAAAGGCATAGCCAACATGGGGATCCACGTCTATCTCTCTTAGACATTGTTGCAAGATCTCATACATTTTCCCTTTAGCTGCTGTTGTATCTATTGAGGATTTGCATTGGTTAAATAGAAGTATTGGAACTATGTTTCAAATGGGCTGAAATGTCTTCTTTCAGCAAAGGGCAATTGGCCTCATGACTGACAACTTGATTATTGGCACAAATAGGGTAGGAAGTGGACTCTCCATCTTGTAGCGCTTACCTTTTGCAATAAACTATACAAAAGTAGTGCTCATTTGGTGGTTCAAGAGGAGTTTGAGCCTACAAGGCTTTCATAGGCTCCCAAAGAACGATAATGAGATCCAAATGGTGACCATCTCTTTTCTTTTAAAGAGTAGCAAGGAAAAATTTTGGAAGATTGACCTATAGGGCCAGCTGAAGACATTGGAGAAAGGCGAAGCGAATGCCTTGCAATTTCTAGACATTCTCTAAATGGACAAAAAACTGATCAAAGAATTCACAACTTCTTGCCATAGCATTGGTAGACATGATTTTGGTACTTGGGCACTAGATGTCTTGGGGATCGATCCTTGAAAGAAAGGCTTAGCATCCTGAATCCCTTGGCAGGAAGGAAGGAAGACTTCCACAGCATTGGGTAGGGGGAGATACTCTGTAATTACCTCTTTTGACAATGTGATGTGATTGCCCCTAAATTTTATTTCTAGTTTCCTCTAGTTTCCTCTGGCTGGAACTCACTGCCACTATCAATAGCATGCTAGGAGGGAAAGCGCCTGGACCGGACGGATGGTCCCTTGAGTTCTTCAAGACTTTTTTGGATATTGTGGGGCCCAATATCCTGGATGCTTTCAATCTCATGTTGGCCAGGTCGCAGGTGCGGAGGGAACTCAACTGCTCTCGCATCGTGTGCATCCCCAAGCAGACTGATGCACACCGCCCGGAGCACTTCCATCCCATTGGAGTTTGCAATGTCCTCATCCGGATTTTCTCCAAGCTCGGGTTGCTTATGCCCAAGTTGGTGGGGATTAATCATGCTGGCTTCGTGCAGGGTAGGACCCTTCAGGATCAGGTTCTCCTTATGCAGGAGGTGTTGCACTCCCTTCGATCTACGGGCTTCCTCGGCCTCTATCTCAAATTGGATATCACCAAGGCATATGATACGCTCAGCTGGGAAGCCTTGCAAGCCATTATGCGTCAAAAAGGGTTTGACCAAAGTTTCATCTAGCTTTGTATCCACATCCAGTCCTCTGCCGGCTTCTCTTTCGATGTGGGGGGGGGGGGGGGGACTGGGGGGCTTTTCATCCCCAGGCAGGGGGTTGAGATAGGGCGACCTGCTTTCGCCCCTGCTCTTCATCATTGCTATGGACCTCATGCAGCATTATTGCAGCACTTTCGGGGTGGAGGGCTTGGACATTGCCGGGGTGGCCTGCCGGGCCGAACACTATGCAGATGACACCATGCTGCTCAGTCAGGCAGCGGCCCCACAAGCACACTGCATTAACATGACCTTGACATGATTGGCAGCTGAATTGGGATTGGAGATTAACTGCACCAAATCCGTGGCTCACTTTATTAATGTTGATGCGCAAGTTAAGGGCAGAGTGGTGCAAATCTTAGATATCCAGCTTGGGACAACCAAGGACACATACCTCATGGGGGCTGAAACAATTCGTGGGGGACGCTTCTGGAGAAGGTTGAGCGACATATGAACCACTGGGCCAATCGCTTTTTGACTCGCAAGGGTCGTCTCCTCGTCGCAACTGGGATTCTCATGGCCGTCACCTGGTTCGTGGTGGCTGTTGTCGCCCCCCCAAATGCCATCATCAATAAGATTAACTTGATGGTCTGAAGCTTTGTTTAGGGGGGGTGGGGGAGCAGGGGGCAAGATCCACCTTGTGAGTTGGATACGTGTCACGCACCCCTGTAAGGCAGGGGGGCTGGGCATCACGTCCTTCGAGGATGAAATCATGTTAGGACAGCAACGGCTCCTGCACTGCCTTACTCGCCTGCACGGGGAATCAAGTCAGTGGGCCCAAATCATCAATGCAAAATACCTGCAGTGGGAGGCCGGGACACATGCTTCGTGGCCCTGGTAGATGATCTGCTAGCACGCACGGGTGATGCTGGCCCAGGGGTGGTCAGGCCTCGAGCCACACACCTTGCTGTCAGCCAAATATCCACTGGAGGTTGGTTGGAAGCAAATCTGGCGGGGGTGGCTCCCTAAAAAAATTAAAATCTTCCTCTGGCTCATGCGATTGGACATGCTCCCTGTGCGTGTCTTCCTCTGCAGGCGCGACATCATGCAGGACGACACCTGTCCCTGCTGCGGCGCCGCACCCGAGATGGTTAGACACATTACTACTGAATGCAACTACATGCGTGCCACTTGGCGCACGGCGGCGGTGCCCCCTCGATGCAGCTTACGGGCGATTCTTGGGCCACACTACTTTTATGGGTGGCGTGGAAGGCAAGAAACTGCAGTGTTTCATCAAGATAGGTTGCCCCCCCCAGTGGCTAGTTTCTCAGGCCCGTTGTGCGTGGAGCGAAATCGAGGCGGCAATGGGTGTGACGCCGACGTTCGAGCTGGATTGCGCCATCTTCCGGGAGGATGAGGAGCTCTGGCGGTTGGTAACCCAGTGTGGCTGGTTTGCGCCGTTGCAGCGGCTAGTCGGCGACCCAGATTTGGTGGATGATGCCTTTTTTTGCTAATTGGAACAACGACCGGACCGTCTTCCGAGGACGCAAGATTTGCGTCACCGAATCCGCTATCGCCAGCTGTCTGGGGCCCCAGGCCGCTGGAGAAATCATTCTGCCAACCACCGACGGCCTGCAAGATGCTGAGCTTTTCTTTGACGGGCCCGTGCCACGCACGCAAAGTTGACAGGTTCCCATATCTTCCCTCCCCCGTCTCTGGGCCCGGGTGGCCGATCTGGTGGACCATTTTTTCGTCCAATCTGGCAACGGGTCCAAGCTTCAGGGTCTGCACTTTGCTTTTATGCATTGTTTAAAGTTAGGCCTCCAAGTTAACCTCCTGCGTTTTTTCCTGGAGGCCCTCCTTCTTAAGCGACGCGGCCGCCATTTGGGGTTGATCTTGGCTCTGTGGAGGGGGGTTGGGGGGCACTTGGCCCATTGTCCTCTGCCCCCCAACGGGGGGTCACCCCTACCTGCCCCCCTGACCCCTTGGTCTCGCCCAGCCGGGGGACCCGCTGGACCCTGCCAGCGACAACCTTCGTGCGGGGGCGATGCTCACAGTAGGAACAATGCCTCCCTGCTAGCCTCATCAGGCCGGCTTCCCCCTTGCCGGACCCCTCCAGCGGCTGCACAAACTGGGACGAAGAACTGCGACAGGCTGAGCAGAGAGCTGTGGCTGACACGCTGGAGGCAGAGCGGCGTGAGTTGGAGGCCAAATGGCACGAGGCCCTCTCTCAGGTTCGGGCCGACATGAAAGCCCAGTTCCACGAGCGGGAATAGGAGTGGATGAGACAACACGAGCTAATGGCGGAGGTTGCTTGGGTCCGGTTAATTGATGAAGTCCGGGCCCAAGTGTGGGAGGAGTTGAGGCAGGAGGATGTGGCCCATAGAACGCTGGAGGAGGAGGAGAGGGCGGAGCAAGAGCGTGTGCAGGAGGAGGAGGAGCAAAGGCAAAGACAGCTTGATTGGGCACACGAGCACAGTGCTCGACA
>MNCI01000744.1:67368-85502 GCA_015680685.1 Gnetum montanum | reverse complement strand
AGGCATCGTGCCCCTGCCCGCGCCCCCCCACCCCCCCGCCCCCGCCCTAAGCCACCTGATTTTGAAGGAAGCACAAGAACATTTTAATTTTTTCAAGAAGCATTCCTTTCTAGATGGTACGCCATCCTTGCTTAAGTTTGGACTTTCCTTGCAAGATGTCTTTCATGGAGGCATTTGAGGGCAATGAAAATTGTTGCAAAATACAGTATTGTTTGCAGATATCCTGTCAAAAATAGAATTAGTTTGAGTAGACTCCCAAAGCCTCTATTTCCTCCTTATGAATGTGACCCTAAGAGCCTCATCTCCATCAATAATCCTCTTGATAAGGTTATGATGGCCATGCATGATCGAGTCTTCAAATGTGTTTTTTGAGAAGAAATCAGGATTTTCTATTGTAAATAGTTCACAATGGCATATGTATAAGAGTAGGTAATTAGAAGGGGAGGAAAACCTCTCTAGAAACAAAAACAAGGTGGGGGGGGGGGGGGNCCCCCCCCCCCCCCCAGCATCATCGGGGGAGAAAATACCCCAGATTGATAGAAAACAAAGAAGACCTTAGGCCCCATGCCATGATCCCTGCATGCCCCCTTGATAAAATAGGGGATTCCTCAGAACTAAAAGCAAAGTTGAGAGCAAAAGCAAAAATAGTCCAACATCGTGGCCCCACCCCCACCTAGAAAACAATGTTAGAGCTATCTTGGCACTTTGGTACAAAGGTAGCGAGGCCTTTCGTGCGTGTGAATAGCATCCAACATTGCCCGATGATGCTTGGAAGTGATGAAAGAAGTTGCATGCTAGAATTCTTTATATTTCTCTTCCCATTGCATGTGCTCCTTAGCTCCCCTTGCCCCATTAGGATGAAGCTTGGCCATTGTTTTCCTGCTATATCTACGTAAGGCATGCCACAAGATGTTGTGGTTAACATCCATGATGATGTAAGGGCAATGTCCTATTCTCAACCACTAGCGGGCATTGGCCTCATGTGCTTCATCTTGGCTTTATCTTATTTGTTCTTCTTCTAGCATGTCTTTGGCTTGTTGCTTTGCCTCTTCTTCAGCTCTTCTTTTTTGGGCTTGTTCTTCCTTGCGCATTTCCTCTTTGATCTGCTCACGGAGGGCATCCTCTCGCTCACTTCATATGGTTGCCTTCCTGAGGTGCTGCAGGTGCTTTTCTTCCTTGGCTGCATCTATGCGGCACTGCTTCTCTCCTGCTTGTCCTGTAGGCATTGCCCGTGTTCCTGCTTCTACAATTGCACATCCCAAGCAACCCTCTCCTTTACACGAACCCAAGCCATCACTTCCACGATAGCCCTGGCAAGTTCCGCTTCATATTTGGCTTGTAGTTCTTGAGTTGGTGCTTTGCATGTCTAGCTCTTGCACATTGGGTGGTTGGTTGGTGACATATTCCTATCAATTTGATCCAAGACCCTCCCTATGCCCACCTACAACACCTAGTGTAGTTGGTGCCAACGATGAAGAGGCCGCCTCTACAACATGGCGTTGGTCATAGACCATTGTGAATGGCGAAGGTTGAGTGTGAGGTGGGTCAAGTAGCTAGGCCACCCTCCATAGCACCAAGATTAACATCGAGTGGTGACCTTTGCTCTCCCTATGCAGTGAGGTCGAAAGGAATTTTGGGATGTCAGCCTTGCAACCAAGCTGCATGCATCTCATGAAGAAAAAATGTGCCACTTGCAACTTTCAAACGTTACTGGACTGCACAAAGTATAGGTCCACCAACTTTGCCGTGTGTTGCCACAATTGTGGTAGTGCTGATTTTGGAACTTGGCCATTGCTAATCTAGGGCATCGGCCTGTTGAAGAAACCCTTTGCATCCTGCAACCTCCGATCTGTGCTAAAGACCACCTTCCCATCCTTCGGCTCCCCCAAATACCTTGCAATTGCTGCCTTAGTTAAGTTGATGCACACTCGATGGAAGGTAGTGGAGTTGCCTCTTCACCTTTTGTAAAAGGCATCGTTTGCCAGATTTGGATCTCCCACAAGTAGAGGCAAAAGGTCGGCCCAGCCCACCCTCATGACCATTTCCTAGAGCACTTGGTTGCCCTAGAAGCCCTCGAACGTTGGCTCATACATCAATGTCACACCCATAGCAACTATTGCTTCTTTTCACAGCCACAGCCCAAGGATTGCAATCTATGTAGGTGGTTGGAGCAGCATTGACATGAACATCAGTTTTTTATGGGCACACCAGAGACACTAGAGAATGGCAGTGGTAGGCACATCACCATGTAAGTGGACCAGCAGCTGAATGGCAGTAGCTGTCCAGGCATTAGTAGAGAAGGGGCAAAGATAGGCAAAGTGGATAATAATTGAGGCCACATATCTGGACATTGTAGATAAAATTGAAATGGCAAGGAGAACTTTGCCTTTACTAGTTAAGAACCTTGATGTCCAGCATTCTGTTCGAGGCTAAAGCTATTTAATGGACTAGGACCATGTAACGTTGCATCTACAAGCATAAATGGGTATCCTAGAATAAGAGTCTTGATGGCGTACTTGTCTAGTTCCCAACAATCTACAAATTCTTCCTTTCATCACCTTGTTAGTCTAAACAAAATGCATTGTCAATTTGGCCCCGTTGATGCTTAAACATAGCTCATTATAGGATATAGTGCTCGTTTAATGGCCTCCACTTGGGGAACGGTTGCTTTTGTTGTCACAATAGTGTCATTTGCATATTGGTTAGCTATGCAAGTAACCCCCTCGACTTGCAAACCACATACACCCTCAGACTTGTAATAAGAATTCATACTATCCATGGCCAGAAAAAAAGATAGGGGGAAAGGGGATCCCCCTGTCTGAGCCCATGTTGTGCTAGGAAAACCCCCAAAACTGACTATTAATATCAAAGGAATAGGCCCCTGTGTGTTGCATATGCAAACATAAGTTGACAAATCTATGATGAAATCATTTTTTCTAGCATTATCTTTTGGAGTGAGTCCCAGCTTGTAGTATCATATCCTTTAGCAATATCTAACTTAAGAAACATACCAGGGAACTTGGCAGTATGTGCTGAATGCTTACATTCTTGTAGCTAGAGGATTTGATCTTGGATATATGTTTCCTTAACACAGCTTGCATGTTGCACCCCAATAAGAGAAGATATGAGAGGCTGCAGCCTTTGTCCAATCACCTTAGTGAAGATTCACGATCATATGGAGGAGAAGTACTATATATTTTAGCAGGCAGCGGGGTTCCTGTTTTCTGAAGCTGATAGAGATGTTGTTGTCAGCATGTAGGAAATACCACGTTGCTCTTGCAAGAACCTTCTTATTCTAGTATGATGTGTTGGTTTTGTTGCTTTCGTCATGGGGTTTGTCTTAGGTTTTATGGTTTCAAGAATTTTAGGTATGAAAGAACTGGTGGACCCTCATGGACCCACTTCTGCGCTAGGGTTGTTATAATTAGTTTTATGTCAGAGGATGTACCCAGGGATTTCTCCCCCTTGATTTTGTCTGTTCATCCTCATTCAATATAATTTCCTTCCCTACTGTTTTTTACATCTTTCTCTGTAATATACTCTGCCCAATCTTTTTCTTAAAAAAACCTAATTGTTCACCATTTTATAATTTAGCATACAATCTTTTTGCATCTACTACTTTTCCCTGAGGTTAGTTACTTAATTCTCTTTGTTCCTTCATCGTATATAAGTTGTAAAATATGAGTTCATACAAGTAGCTATATGATTTTCTTGGCTTTTTATAAAATGTTGCATCTCTCAGGTGAAAGTGACAGTACTTTGGATAATCTTCCGTCAAAGGTGATGTTTGTGCGCTTTCAATTTTTCCACATTGATTACTTGTTATAGTCTTTTGTTTGAAGATGCAAGATAATCCTCCTGATGGTCTTCCCTATTTATTAGATTTGACACTTGCTTCTTTTATTCTAATTAACTTAGGTGAATTAAATTTTTTTCAAATCCTCCTGTTTCCATGTTTCACCAACACTAAAATCAAAATCATCCAAGAAACTGATGTTATACAGCGCTGCTTTTAACTCATTGAATAGCATTACAATTTTCTTATTATAACATGAGAAATGTACAGGTACATTATGTTAGCCATTCTTTTAAATGCACCGATTTTAAGAAAGTGAACTTTCAATCTTTATCTGTGATCGTACTTATAATAATGCTGTTTGTGTACACTAGACGTAATGCATTCATTTAATTGCATTTTAGGTTGGTTGTGTTGCAGAACGAACAAGCAAGGTGTCTATTTTTGATATTACATACGTGACTTCTAAAGCTTCTGAGGTATTCCTCGTCATTAGCAGAGTCATTTTAAAACATTATCTACTTTTATTAAATTCCTAAGCCGTCTATTTATATGATATATTAGTACTTGAATGTCTATTGATTCTTTTTAATTTATGATATTGAATTTATTAACAAAAACAGAGTACTTGACATTTATTTTATGTTACAATGCTACGTTTTTGAAAGTCGAACAATTTGAACACTTCAGAAACTTTCCTTTATGATAATGTTCCTTTTAATTTTTTTGAGAAGAGATTGGGGTTTTTATATTATAACCAAATCAGTAACGGTGTATGTACAATCTGAGGGGGAAGGGGAGAAAAACCCCCTTCTTGGAAAACAAAATTGGGGGTTAAAGATGACCACCAACTAGACTAGACAAAACCAAAACAGGCACCAAACCATGAGGCCCTCAAGAGGCGTTAAACAAAACTTGCTAGATAAGCACAAGCAGCCCACCCAAAAGGCAAGAAACAGTCAATCAGCCCCACACCCCACGACACATCCCCACCTAGAACTGAACACTAAAGAGGTCTTTGCAGTTTCATGCAAGGGCAGTGAGCCCTTTCCTAGGCATGGATGGCATCTAGGATTGCCCTGTGATGTTCAAAAGGCACGAAAGGAACATCTTCTTGGAAATATTTGTATTGTTCTTCTCATTTCATGCACTCCTCAGCTCCCATCCCTTTGGCGTCATTGGGATGCAGCCTTCTCGTGGTAATCTAGATGAATTTGCACAAAGCATGCCAAGTAGTATTGCAGTTAATGGCCATGGCAACATAAGGGCAGTGTCCCATTTGCAGCCAACGATGAGCATTTAATTCATGCATAGTGTTTTGGCTCAGCTTCATTTGTTGTTCTTCTAGTAGGTCTATGGCTTGTTGTTCCTTCTTTTCTTTAGGCCTTTTTTTTGTACTCAGGCTCTTCCTTGAGCATCCTCTAATTTGTTCTTGATGGTTCGGTTGGCATTTTTCCTCCTTGGCAGCCTCCATGTGGTGCTGTGCTTCTTGCTATGCACACAATTGTATCTCTTGCTTTTGCTTCTCCAGCTCTACCTCCCAAGCAACCCTTTCCTCTGTATGCACCTTGGTCTCCACTTTCGTGATGGCTCTAGCAAGGTCATTGTATTTCACTTGCAGCTTCTAGTGGAGCGCTTTGGTAGCTTGCATGACATGCTCATGCACATTGGATGGCTGGTTGGTGGTAGATTCTTGCCAATTGGACCTTGACCCCTCCCTTAGCCCACACATAGCACCGTGCAGCATCGGTACCAATGAAGAAGCACCCTCTTCAACATTGTGGTGCCTCTCATAGACAACTGTGAACAATGAAGGCTGAGTTGGAGGTGGATCCAACAGTTGGACAGCTTGCTAGAGAGCCAAAATCAAGCCAGAATGATGACCTTAGTGGCCCCTGCGCAGTGAAGCCAACAAGAATTTAGGAAGCCAAGAACTTGTGATTGAAATAGAAGAAAAGAACCAGAGATCAAAAGAACACAAGCGAGACACCCCCAACATGGGGAGACCAAGAAATCCCAACCTGGCGAGACCGAGAAACCCCCACCACTATAGGTGTTGGGGAAACCTATCACAATGACATTGTGGAATAATACTGGCATGTAGCTTGTCCAGTTGTGCATAGAACTCCTTAGTGGAAACAAACGCTGCGGCCTCTTGGAAGTTTTTAAAGGCCTTTGCATTCCTGGCCTGTTCTGTGGTTGATCCCTTATCATCTAGGTGGAGTGGGGCAGGGGCAAGCTGAATATGGTGGCCCAGTGTTGGCCATGGTGACTCTCAATTGATGTGCATTCGTGTATATGGGCATTTGCCTTCCTGTAACCAAGCCGTGGCATTAGACTTGTGAGCCTTTAGCAATTGTTCTTGCCTCTCGGCGTCTTCCTGGGCCTTGTGAATTCTTTGCTCCTTTGCCGCCTTTTCTTGCGCCTTTTGATGTTGTGCCTCTTTCTCTAGTTCTTCCCTGATCTCCTCCCAAAGCTATTCTTGAAGCGTGGCTTGAGCCTTAGCCTCCCCAACCATCCATTGTCGTTGTAGTTTTTCAATTTTGACAGAATGGTGCATCTGCAACTCATGCATCTAATGCTGAAACATTTCTTCCCTAGCCTTCCACTTGGCTTGCCAAACTCGACTTTCGTCTGCCCTAGTAGCCAAAGCCGTTTCCTCCCATGTAGACGCTAGCTGTGTCTCCAACCTTGAAAGGTTGACCTCAACCTCCTCAGCACCCTCATTGGTGTGAAAAACAGCCTCAACCGTTTGTCTCCCTGTGGCCATGAGGGCCAGCACCATTGGCTTCCTCGGGGAGTCCGTCAAACTCCTCGTCAGCTTCCTCCGTTGATAAGAAAGTTCCATTCCATTTCTTTTTGTATATTCCCTATAATGTTCAATATGCATAATGTTGAATGTAACATATATTTGACGTTTGCTGAACATCCAGAAATAGGATGCTAAACTTGGTATAAAAGCAAACCATGACCTAGGGCAATTTAGAGTCAAGAGATAACCACGATCCAATGATGACCATTAGCCAAGATTCAGGGTGAATCATGAAACAGTACCAAAGTTACATGATGTTCAAGATAACTCATACCTATGGAACATGTTACAAAGGAGCCTTTCTAGTATATCACCTTCCATGGATACTGGCAACCAGATTTCTACAAGATCAGATGAACAAGGACCAATGAGGATAACATTGTTTCAGATAACTCTTAGCCATTTATTAGTAGTGTTAGATGTTCCTGTAGTTAAGTGAGAAGCCAAACCATTAGGTCCCAATTTAGGGGGAGTAACTTAGATAATTTTTAACATTTTCCCCTAAGATTAGGAACCCTCCCTCTTGAGTTATAGGAAATTGATTCTTGCTCTTTTTAAAGGTTGAATCCTCTGAAAATGACATTCTATACCTATGTTTTTTTTTTCAGAGAAATGTTGGGAATATATTACAGCCAAGAAAACAAAACCATGTAGATACACAACTTGGGGGGAGAAACCCCTACATGGTAGTGTCATGGGAAGGAAACTTCCTCATAGACCATTGTCATGTGGAGGACCACCCCCATAAGGGGGTAGAGTCCCCACAAAAACAAAATCGATAGAAAGAGAAATTATGACATCCCACAACACGGGGAAGAGACAAAATTGCCTGATACCTAGGCTATTGGCTACCAAGACAACCATTTTCAAAACCCCATCACAAGGAACCAATAGACCACACCGGACAACCCTTCTTAATCCTTGTGAACTTTAACATTAGATGGGTTGGGGAAGCATGGTACAAAGGTAGTGTGGCCTTTCCTAGGTGTGGGTTGCATCCAAAATAGCCCTATGGTGCTTAGATGAAATTCTTAACTGTTCTTAAAATAAGCACAGCTTGATATGTTTTCTTTAAACAATGAATGGTATAATATTACCTAGCTAGTACCAAAACTTAAACTCATATGGAAACATATTCATAACTATGTTACTGAACATATCACATTAGACCATATTTTCTGATTCGTTCTTAATGTTCAACTGAATTTTTATGATATATAGATATAAAAGATTTTAAGAAAATATTTGAAAAATTGATCAAAATTTGAATACCCTGTCTTAGATAGAGCGACTAATTAATATTTGCATTATTCTTCTTGTAATTCAGGTATTGAAGAGGACAACTAAGGTACAAACACCTGAGTATATTGGTTTCAGTGATATGGCATTCTCTGCTGCTAATAGGAATAGGCAAGTAAACATTTTCTTGAAATATTTCTAGAATTGAGTTGACAAAAGCAACTAATTATTTACAATGATTTAGTGCTTGAGAAGATGTTTGATCAATCATGCACCTTAAATTTTCCCTGTTTCCACGTGATTTTAAATGCAGTAGGTTTTCCATTGTTACTGGAAAGAACCCAAAGAGCATCACTACAATTGTTTATCTCAGAATATTTTTACTACTTTTGGATATAGTCTTGCAATGCCATTGTTACTACTTTTATTTAACGGTTTGCATAGGGCCTAATAGAAGTGTCGCTGGTCCTGCCTGCCCCAACCAGCAGCGCTAATGGGCCATGACAGGAGGATGGTGCAAAAGGTGCTAGTGGGAAGGGGTTTGATCTGGAAACCTTGATTCCTTCTTCCCCTCCTCCCAAATGCACGGTTAGTGCGGGAAATGATGCTTTGGGTAGTAATGTGTTTGCTTCTCTTGGGGTTGGTCAGGCTACTCCATTTGGTGTTGCATGGGCTGCTGTAGGCGAGCTTTCCCTGCTTGGTTAATGGGTGTCCACACTGCAGGGGTTGGCTGCTAAAGACATCTTCAAGGAGGACCTGATGGGATTTCTTGTGGCCGATGAACCTAAATAGCTGAGCAGGCCTTTCGATTAGAAGATGCGAACAAAGAAAATTCAGTTGGAGATTGACCTCAAGTCTCAAAAAACCCTCAAGGAGGTCTATACTAAAAGGTTTGCTAATAGACCATGGAAGTCTTGTTTTGGAATTGCAGGGGCTAGGGTACCCCGTACAAGTGAAATACCTTGAAGGATTTGGTGCATGAGGAGAATTTTTCATTGGTTTGTCTACAAGAAACCAAGCTGAATGCGTCTAGCTTTACCCTCCTGTGATGGCAAGGGTGGCATTGCTCTTTTGTCTACTATCGAGGCCGGACAGGTGGTGTGGCCACTCTATCTTTACATTCGTTTCAGGTGCTAGATGAGTCTTTGTGGAGTCTGACTATGCCCTGCTCTTTGCTTGGTCTATGGGTCACTAATTTTTATAGGCTCTAGATTTGGCAAGACCAGTTGCATGAGTTGGTGCAGGTGGTTTAGAGGGTCCTTGATCGGCGGAAGTGGGTTCTCATTGGGAACTTCAATCAGCGGCTTCACCCTTGAGAGAAGTCTAGTCATGGTGCCGGTCTTGATTTTGTCTCTCCTCTTGGCAATCAGGAGTTTCTTCAATTTTTACAGTAGAATAATTTGGTTGATCTTAAGCTCCAAGGTGGTTAGTATACTTGAAGCAATAGGAGGAGCAGAGCTAGTAGGGTGATGTCTCAGATTGATAGAGCTTGGGTACATGTTGAAATGTTTTATGACTATGAGATGCAGCTCACTTGCAAAGTGAGATAGGCCTTTGATCATCAAGCATTGGTGTGCTTGCTTTGGTCATCATGGAGGCTCCCTTCGGGTTGGTTTCGATTTGGACAGGCACCTCATTGGTGGAAGGGGAGATGATGTATCTACAAGGGGCACCTCACCCCTAGACTCCTCACAATATGGTACAAGGTACAACAAGGCACTGCACTGGAACTATCCAATCTTAGTTGCCTACATATCTGTGATTGTCATAGAATTAGGGCCATGTAACTCTCTGTGTGAGGGTAAGTATGAAGAGGACTTAGAGCAGATGCAACAGGAGGGCGTCCTTCTGTTGGCTTGGTTCCGCCAAGCTAGGATGGGTTTTCTAACACTTGAGTGCCACTCAAGGGCACATTAGAGTGTTCCATGGCCACTAAACCATTGGGAGGAACTAGAAGAACATCTAGCCTTGGACCTTGCTCATAGTTACTATCTCACTATAGGTGAATATTAACATAAGCTCAAGAAGGCATGGAAATTAACCAATCCTTCCTCCATTTTA
The DNA here is from genome assembly GCA_015680685.1 of Gnetum montanum. Classification (NCBI taxonomy): domain Eukaryota; kingdom Viridiplantae; phylum Streptophyta; class Gnetopsida; order Gnetales; family Gnetaceae; genus Gnetum; species Gnetum montanum. The sequence goes on along the minus strand of MNCI01000744.1, from coordinate 75,594 downwards.
AGGCATCTTAATATTTGGCAAACCAAAATCTGAATGTAGGGGAAATGAGGGCTTAAAATAGATATGAAATAATATATGTCAAGACAATTCATAAGAGGTATTGGGGATTTAATAATGTTTCACTTCATTTAAAGACACTTCCAATCTTTCAATTTTTCTTTAAATGTGAAGAAAAAAATGGGGGCTAAGTGGGATTCAAAGAAACCATAGAATTTAATGCCATGGGTTAATCTTGGGTTTGGTAGGGGTTATTATCTGCTAATGATCTGAGCAATATATAATTGATCTGAGTAGTATATAATTGTATACAGTCAATCAATAATTACAACACAAGAAAGAAGCACAAATTAAAAACAATTCTTAGAATATGCTTACTACACCCATTCATCATTTGAAATCTACAAACTTGTATACATTACCATATCAGTATATGCAAAGCATACAAAACAAACTATTTGTCCATTACCAAGGGATGACAAGTATGCGGGTCTTTCGGAACAAGACAGGAGAACAAAGATGATTTTGAAATGGGAGGAGTAGGAGCCGATGAGGGAGCAAGAGTAGGAGTCAATGAGGGAGCGGGCGTAGGAGAACATGCCAACATGGGTGCAAGCTTGAACTCCAATGGGGGTTTGAAGGTGAGTGCGGGTGTGGGAGTGGGAGATGGACCCAAGTTTGTGGGGTGTAGGACTATAGGCACGTGTGGGTAGGGGAGGCCGAGTAATGCTGATGGTTCGATTTGGAGTTTGGGGGATGACCCAGGGATGGGGGCGCTTGTCGGGATGGGTTGGAGGCTAGGAGTGGGAGGCATAGAGGCCTCCTCCTAGCAGGAGAGTAGTTTGAGGCTTTGGATGTGAGGCTATTCTGAAGAGGGTGTGAAAGCGATGGAATGAAGCCTCATTGAAAAATTTATCTCCAATGGGGTAAGGCCTAGGCTAGATCTAGTTGTAAAGTGGACACAGACCATGTGGAAAGTTGGGGATGTTGGGGTCCACTTCTTGTTAGGGGATCTATTGCTTTTTATTTTCTGATTTGTTGAGGAATGTGACCGTGTTTTGGTTGAGGGACCCTAGTTTTATGGGGCACGAGGTCTTGCCTTGATGCTGTGGAGGCTAGGAACACACAAGGAGGAAGACCTATTTGCCAGGGTGCCGATGTGGATTAGGGTGTTGTAGATCCCTTGGGAGATGTGGACACTGGATTTTCTCGAAGCATTGGCAGGGTTCTTTGGTGACTTCAATACCCTTGACCGATTTATTGGTTCCATGACGACTGCTTCTATGTTTGGCAACTGCTGTCGTCAAAAGACTTGGTTAAAGAAGTAATGCTGGATTTTCTCGAGGGTGAGGAAACAATCTAGATAGAATATGAGATACTTGGGGAATCCACTCTCGTGCCAAAAGTTGTGAAGGGTTGCTCTATTTGCAAAAAGCTAGTCCATCAAGTTGTAGATTGCGTAGTTTGCTAGAAAGTCAAAATCATGTTAAAACCTAAGGAGAAATTGGCAAATGAGGTAGGGTGGTTTCAAGTCCAGAAGGGGCATCCTGTTCTAGTGTCGACGAAGTCGATGATTGAGGAGATATGGCAACAAGAAGTTGTGAATGGGGGTTCACCCATGTGGTCCCCTTGCATGCCTGTAAGGAGTACTGAACAGAGGGACTTGCCAGTTCTGGAGCTCCCACCTATGGGGGGTTGGATGTCAGTAGTCCAAGGGTCTTCTTGACCTTTGATGTTTGAAATTGTTGTGTTGGGCTATAGCACTGTGGAGGTTGTGTGGGTGGTTATTCCAGCATGCCCTGGGGGGGGGGGGGGGTTTCAGGTCGGGTGTCCAAGTATAGCTATTGTGAAAGGCAAACAAACACAAATGGACAAATGGAAATTAACTTGGGGTTTCAAAAGTCCTTATGAGAGGTCTTTAACAAACGATCATCAAGCTGCCCATGAAGATCTTATCTTGGAATTGTAGGGGCCAAGGTACACCCTACAAAAGAAATACCTTGAAGGAGATTGTTTGACGGGAGGATTGTGAAGTAGTCTGTTAACAAAAATCCAAGCTATAGTAGTTGGAATTTTGTTTGTTGCAATGGAATGGTTGGATGTCGTAGTTGGCGCCTTGTAGAGGTAGGGCTAGTGGGCTTGCCATTTTGTCTCGGACACCACTATTTTTGGTGGATGAGTCTCCCTAGAGCCAAATGGTCCATATGGTCTAGGTGAACCTTTGGCTTACAAATGTGTATGGTGCACAAAATTGGGAGGCTCAGTTACATGAATTCCAACGTGTTGCGGTGATGGCCAGAGAAGGAGCATTGGATCCTGATAGGGGATTTTAATCAACATCTCTACCCATGGGAAAAGATTGGAGGAGAGGGCATTATCCCTTTGGGAAGGTAGGAATTGTTGGCATTTTTTCGAGGGCATAACCTTGTGGACATGGAGGTGGATGGGTGTAGATTCATGTGGAGCAACAGGAGAAAAGGTAAAGATTGCGTATGGTCGTGGATTGATCGGGTGTGGGTAAGTACGAGGTTAGTACTTAGTTTTGACATTCATGTGATGGGCAGGGAGTGTCCAGCTTTCGACTATACATCACTCTTGTGTGAATTGCGAGACAACCAGGGTGTGGCTCCTAGGCCATTTAGGTTCAAACGTACGTGGCTCTCTAAGCCATGGCTGAGGTCAATGGTGCAAGACATATGGCAAAATTATTCTTGGGAGAGGGAGCCTAGAGATTTCCTAAAATAGGGCCTTCAAATGCTCAAGATGCATATTAAGGATAGGGCTATGATAGATAAATATGGGTTTTGGGCCTATCATACTCAGCTGTCCCAATGATTGATAGTAGTTCAGACAAGGCAAGAGCATAGCGAAGATTTGGTGGTAGAGGAACAAATGTTGCTGAGGAGGAGGTTTACTAGAGGTAGCGAGCCAGAATCACGTGGCTTAGGGAGGGGGACAAAAAAACATGGTTCTTCTTTGCATTGGCCAAGGTGCAAGGGTAGGAGAAAAACAAACTGAGGCTGTTACATGAAGGGGTTGCTACGGATGATGGGAAGAAGATTGTCAAACTGGTGCAATAGCACTAGGGGGATATGTGGAGTAGAAAAAAAATTACTCCTTTATCAGTGCTTGTTCAACAGGTTATTGGGATTGTTGAAAACCAAGCATTGCTTAGACCTTTCACTTTGCAGGAACTAGAGACAATGATGGGCATAATGAAGACTAACAAGGCACCAGGGCCTGACTGGTGGGCCCATCAAATTCTTTAGGGAATTCATGGATATTATCGACGAGAATCTTTTGGATGCTTTTAACAATATGCTGTGATGGTAGGAAGTATGTCGGGAGATCAATTGTTCATGGATTGTTTTGGTATCCAAAACTCAGATGCCATCTTCGCTTGCATATTTCTTGCCAATTGGGGTTTGTAATACCCTTATCAGGATCTTCAATAAGATGTTGGTGCAACAGTTGGCGTTGCTAATGCCTTGGCTAGTAAGGGAGAATTAGGCAGGATTCATGAAGGATCATTTCCTATAGGATCAGGTGATCTTGTTACAAAAAATCCCACATTCGTTTTGGATTTCGGGCTTCCCTTAGATTTGTATGAAGCTTGATATTAAGAAGGCTTATGGTACGGTAAGCTGGAGGGCATTATAGGAAATGATGCTGTGAAAAAGATTTGCACCTAAATTTGTGAATCTTTGTCTTCAAATTCAGGTGTCAGGAAGGTATTTGTTTGATATTGAGGGTTGGCTTTGGGGTTTTGAGGTGTCTGGGGGGGTTGCATTAGTGAGATCTACTATCATCCCTACTGTTCATTCTCATGATGGACTTGTTGTAGGGGTACTGCAAGATGGAGGGATTTTGTGGTGTGTTGGTGGTAGGGATGCACTGCATTGTAGAGCACTATGTTGATGAAACTATCCTTTTTTCTCTGGCAGCTGTGCCTCAGGCCATGGCGCTCTAGAAAGTGTTGGCGTTGATGGAGACAGAGCTAGGGTTGGAAGTCAATAAGGAAAAGTTGGCGTTGCACCTAGTCAATACAGAGGTGCAAGTGAAGAGTAGGATTTGCCAACCTTTGGGTATCCTGTCCGAGATGTTGCAAGATTCCTACCTTGGGATGCTGGTGTTTGAATAGAACAAGAGGCCAACGAGGAATGCCTTGGTTCAAAAATTAGAAAAGAAGACTGCAAATTGGATTAATCACTTTATGTCTAGGAAGGGTAAAATCCTTTTAGCTTTGTTTGTCTTGATGGCAATGTCAAGGTTTACGACCTCCATGGCTTGTCCTGTGGTGGGGGTGGTTCAAAAAATTGACCAGATCCTTCAACATTTCATTTGGTTAGGAGAGAAGGGAGGAGACAAACTTCACCTCCTTTGTTGGGGGAAAAATGGCAAGACCCATGAATGCAAGGGGAATTGGAATGTTGACCTTCAATGATGAAGTTCTGTTGGGGATGCAGAGGTTGGCAAACCGGGTAATGGTGCAAAGGGAGCAACATGCGCAGTCGATCAACGTTGTAAGGTGGAAGTACTAACTTTGGGAGCCTAGGTCTAGGTGATTGTGGTTTTGTGTGGAGTTGTGTAGAGATGTGATGCAGATGAGATAGTGCCAACTATTAGGGCAAGCCGCCTAGAGAAATAATTTAGAATAGGTATCCACCAATTCTTGGCTGGAAGGCCATATGGCAAGGTAGGTTACTTAAAAAAGTTAAGGTGTTCACATGGCTCATTGCACACAAGGTGTTGTTGGTATAGGGATTCTTGAAGGAGAGAGGCCTAGATATTGACCCTTGATGTCCCTTATGCATGGCGGTTGATGAAACCATTAATCATTTACTGTATTGATGTGCTTACGTGATGGACACTTGGCAAGCTATTGGGCTTGCTTCAGAAGTCTGACTGCATAGGGATGAGAAGGTGACAGTAGTGTTTTGGGTAGTGTGGAGGCACTGCAACAATTTGATCTTTAGAGTGCAAAGGCTGTTGCTATTGATTGCTGTTGCTGATGCTGGGATGCGGTTGTGGGAGGAAGTGGAGCATAGTATGAGGCTAAAACAATATCAAGATCCAGCGGTGTAGGATTTCAAAGGAAATGGCAAGCTGTGGATGTTGGTTCGACGGATCAAGTGGGAGGAATTTCTGCCCCAGATCGAAGGAGTGCCAGACCTCACGGATGATAATTTTTTCGGGAACTAGGAGGGAGAGGAGCCGATGTTCCATGGAAAGAGAATTGTCTTAACCAAATTGGTGGTGGCAGAGGTGTTAGGTGTATCAGTTGAGGGAGAGGAGATTCTGCTGGTGATGAATAGCTATGTGTACGGAAATGAATTTTTCTGTGGTAGAATGTTGAAAATGACTAGTGGTCACATGCCAAGAACTACGTTGTTGCCAATTTGGCAGACGATGGTGGTGTTGGTTGATAGGTTCCTTGTCCAATCTGGAACTGTGTCAAAGATAATTGGTGTGCATTTTGCATTCTTGCACTACCTAAATCATGGTGTGCATGTTAATCTGCTGCATTTCTTTTTGCACCCGTTGCAGCATCGAAGACCAGGGAGACATTTGGGCCTTATTTAGGCTCTTTGGTGGTATGGGACCATGGTGCTGTTGGTGGTGAGTTTGGCACCTCTATGGGTTTACCAATGGTGGAGGTTTCGGGCATTGAGTTGGGCTTTGCCTAGGATTGGGAGGTGGGTGACAAGGGTAGTTTGTCTCGTGGAACCAGTGATGGGCGTGAGTAGGGGTCGATGATGCAGACCGAGGTACGAAAGGCATGTAGGGATGTGGTTGAGCAAGCTCGGCCTGTCAAAAGGCATGCTTGGGAGGCTCATTGGGTGGCTCGCGAGTGGGACTTGTGGACGGATGTGGATCTAGCGAAGAGGCAAAGAGAAGAGTAGCAAGGTTTGATTTGTAGGACTTGGTTGCAATAGGAGGTGATGAGATTGCAACTCATGCTGGATGACTTGCATGAGCAGATTTGCACAAAGGTTGAGAGGGAAATGCGATTTGGGACAGAATAGCCATAGCAGGGCACAAAGCAGTTTTAGGATTGGGAGGGATCGCTGCCTGGGATTGGCCTAGGCAGCTACTGGGGGAAGTAGCAGCAATTGCAGATAACCCAATGTGAGTTAGGTCTTTTGGATGGATGAGAGTTTTTTGTTGGTGATTGATTGTTGGGGCATTTTGGGCTGTGTTGTTGAGCTTATGTTGTATGGGTCTTGCGCTGTGCTAGATGTGTCTGAAATGGTCTCGGGACCTTGTTTTGGGGTAGGAGAGATTGCAAAATACGATGAAGGTTTCTGTTTTTGTGGTAGCACCTGGAGATCATGTTGGGTTTGTTAGAGAGGCACCTGCATGTTGAATGGTGTCTGACGGGTGTATTGATCCTATTTGTAAATATTTCTTTTAATTTTAATTAATAAATCCTGAACTCTTGTCAAAAAATAGATTTCAAGTACATGTGCCACAAGCCTACCAAATGCATTTGTACGTCACATCACCCTATGTGCCTAGTGCCACGGTTGTCCTTGCCAAAGCCCTAAGCAAATATGTTCATCTCATAAGTTAAGTTATAAATGAAAGTACAAATACATACATAAATCTAGGCTCCATCCCCTTCATCAACCTTGATGCTCACTAATATTGTCGACTCCATCACCTTAGTAAAACATAGTTGTAAGAAGACTGGAAAGGGTAAGTTGTAATTAAGACCGAAAAGGGTGCATTCTAATAATGGGCATGTCCCTTGAGATGACCTTTGAGGGTTTTACCTAAGATATTTATACATGGACATCAAAGGTTGTATTAGCATGGAGTTGTGGAGCTATCAATGATGATTAATGGGTGTTGGGTGAAGCAGGACAAGCATGTGGTTGGCGGTCCCTTCTGGGTGGTTATAGGCCTAATCATGGTGGCAATGCCAGAATGCCTGTAAGGAATAGATGCTGAAGGAAGCCAACCCTAAGGAACCCTCAGACCGTGACTCAGATACATTATTTTCATTTTAATAAAGCATTTCTTTTCATTTTTCTTTTACATTTTCCTTTTTATTTTTTTATGCATAATGTCAAATATTATGTGATATGACATTTGCCATGACATCCGAGAATGAAATGTTACATAAACACTAAATGAAGGAATCTTTAACTACTAGTACACAATATTGGCTCACAGGGTCAGCTATAAATAGTTAGTCTTGGTCAACCAATTACAATTTAGAAGGCCATTTTTTTTCTTCTATAACTCCTTAGAAACATAGGGAAATTGGTGACATTGAGCTTGAATCACTGTGTGTTGTTTTTCTAGTCTCAGTATGTTTTTTTACTGTTCAAATACTAATAAGAATCACCAAGTTGGAAACACCCATGCAAAAAAGAACGATATGCTGCTCGGAATCTTGTATATCTAGGAATGAAAAGGTTACGGGCAGTTATTGGAGATGTATACAGTTTGTGTAATGTAGTATTAACAATTTCAAGTTATAGCGAAACACTGTATACATATTGACTAGAAGACTTGCCACACATAAACGGATTCGGACTATAGTTGGGCAAAAAAGGGGAATAACCAACATACATGAAACACTCAGCACTGCTACCTTCCCTGTGTCAAATGATAATCAGAATTCTGTGCATGAAGAAAAAAGAAACTTGGGAGGAAAAATCAAGCTTGCAAATTTTGAATCCAGAAAGGAATATCACTTCCACAACACTCCAATCTCTAACCACCCCATCATCCCATGCACACAAGACTACACACTAAACTAAAGTTGGAATACAGGGAAAGGGTAAAGGAACTCACAAATTTAATCTGAAGAATGCATACCTTGAGTTCCTAAAGGAGGTGGCGGGACACTTCGGCGACTTCATCGCCTTCGACCGGGTTACGAGGTCAATGGAGCGGATGGGCTTTGCTAGATTTTGCGTTTGGCGCAACCTGTTGGAGACCGATCTCGTTCGGGAGGTCGTGTTGGAACTCCCCGGGGGGGAGGAACCCCTCCAGATTACCTTTGAAAACCTGGACATTGGAGCTCCCACGCTGCATGGCTCAACCACCCGAGTGGACCGGCTGAACGGTTGCGGGTGCTGTGGCAAGCCTGGGCATCGCGAGGCGAACTGTAGGTTCCGCAGGTCAAGACCGACTAACCCGGCTTGCCAGTTGTTCGAGGGGGGCAACTGGGTCATCATGGGCCGTAAGGGATGGCTACGCCCCTCATCCAACCAA
>MNCI01000744.1:36340-62332 GCA_015680685.1 Gnetum montanum | reverse complement strand
TTTTGAGCTCTGAGCTTTTCGCGCTCTGAACTCTGCGGTTATGAGGGGTACCGAGGCTTCCACCTCCTCCCCTTTCCGGTGGGCCATCCCTGATGTCCCTTTATTTTGTATGCTTGTGTACCATACTTTATAGTAATACAAACCCGAACATTCTCTCTCAAAAAAAAAAAAAAAAAAACTGTGGAAAGCCTGAAACCAAATAAGACTCTGCCGCGGTCAAACAGCTCCCCAGCACAGGCATCAGAAACAGAAATTGACTTGGAATAGCTCCAAAGAAATTTACAGCTTCAAAATTCACAGCTACAAGTATCCATGTTGGTGGACAATTTTCAGGAATGGTGGTGAATGTTTACCCACAATCAAGAAACAAAGTATGAAAAGGTGTAACGGGATTTATGATTTGATGTTTTATATAAAATATTGTGATTTTATTCACGAGGAAATGTATAACGTGACTCATATGTTTTTTAAAATGTTTTATATAAAATTTAATGGTTTTGTTTTTGGGGTAATTTTGACATTTTGAGTAGAGAATAGTAGTATAAAATGAGACACACTTGCGTACCGGTAGCTGACTACATAACCATTTTTTAATTTTCCTGATATGCATTAAAAAATTACATGTTGGCCCATAAAGAATGCATGAAGTTAAGAACACTTGCTTTTCTGAAGGGGGATTTGAATTCTGATTTTTCATTATAGAACATATTTGAAGGTATGTGTGCATATAAGAATACATGGAGAAAAAGAAGATAAACAACCATGAAACTATCACTATCAAGAACCAATAATAATTGCCTTCAAGAGAAGAATCATCACTAACAAGGGAATCAAAATTCTAATTTATGAGCAAAATAGAGAAAACAAACTATACCTAAGTGACATGCATGTTCCAAGCAAGCTTTGACTACCAAGATGGATTTACGTCTTAATGAACCCTTAAAAACTTCTCAACTCTTTTTCCAGCCATTCCTGTTTTCACAATGTGAGAAATGCAACTATGGACAAGGACCATTTAATGAAGTTTAGGACTTAATTGGTCCTTCAATTAGACCAACAACCCATCACGGAAATTTCTAAGAAGCCTGACAACATAACATGGGATATTAAGTATGAAGATGACATGGGCAAAAGTGGGCTGCTATAGTTTGTTTTTCATTGCTATTTTCATTATATTTCTATATAATTACTTTGGAATAAGGCAGCTTTTATTGGGTGTAGCTTTTTTCAGTAAATTTGTATCGGATGAGAATTTTAATATTTTGCTTGGCAACATTGTCCATTTCCAATGAATTATGATCCAAAGAAGAATCTCGCTGCAGCTCAAAAAANCTAAAAAAAAAAAAAAAAAAAAAGATACATACAAAAGTAAAGTGTTGAGCAAATGCATCTGGCCAACAACTTTTGCTTGTAATTTCCATAAGTGTTTCTTCGAATCAACAGTTCTACATAATCTCAGTACTGTGTTAAAATTATTAATATTTAAGTATTTAAATATATAGTAATGAAGCATTGATTGACATTAATTAATTTTCAAGCATCTAAGTTTGATATTGAACATGACAGAGTGTTTGCATGCGGTCTAGATGGTGCTTTATATCAATGGGATAGAAGAGCTAGCAAGCTTTCATGCTCTACAATGTCTGTTCCCCATTTAAACCACCTTAGCTGTCTTCAACTGACAACAGATGAGCAGGTAAAAATGCCAGAAACAGAAAGTTGATTTTTAAATATTTTGTTAGATGCTAATTTGATGTTCAGGATAACCAATTCATGTGATTGATGAACTTATATATTTGTATAAGGTTTTTTGCAAACTGTAAGAAAAATGTTAGTCCCCATGACATATTAGGCTGTTGGCATCTGCAACTCTTGAATGAGAGGCAGGGCTTTGACTCTTATGTTGGGATTAATTCATTCTGAGTGGCCAGCTGTAAAACCATCTGATTTGGTCCCTTAATACATAAGATAGATTGGAAAAAGCATTAAGAACATTACGAAAAGAAAATAATGTGCATTTTGTAAGAGTTACTTTTTAAATCTTTATTATAATAGAATGCACAGAAAATTAACAAAAGTTCTTCTTGCTCAACAGGTAGTGGTTGTTGGAAGCAAAAATGGAACTGTTTATGCAATGGATCTCCGTGGAGGAAATTCGTCGTCTACTTCAGTCAAGTTTCTTAGTCAGGCATGAAACTGTTGGAATATAACATTCAAATTTCAAAATAGATTTATTGCTGTTAAGAAGTTAAATTGCGTGCTTCCAAATGAAATTGCATCACGGTGGTATCCTTCTGTAGAATTATGGGCATGGAATGATGCAAAACTATTAGCATTTCTATCAAAATATAATTAAGAACAGAAATATTTCTGCTATAGTTATGATAGGTCTTACTGTGTTTGAAGGAAGAACCATTTACTGTGTGATCCCTAGTGTGTACAACGAGCTGATGTTAATATAATCATAACTTATTTGTTAGTATACCAACAAATTATCATTTGAGCTGTCATCTCGTTGACTGGTTACTCCATTAACGTTGTCTGAGTTTATTTATCTAATTTACATTACTAAAAAATTATGTTACTTTCACACTTTTTGTTAAATACGTGAAAATTTGTTTATTTGCTTTACTTACCATATGCCTTTCCTAGACAACTTTGTTAAGAATATTGAGTTAATAGAAACCTCAACATGTTACATTATTAATGGATCTATATGTTAAATCGTACATAGTGCTTATCATAAACTAATGATGGTTCTTAATAGAAACCTCAACATGTTACATTATTAATGGATCTATATGTTAAATCGTACATAGTGCTTATCATAAACTAATGATGGTTAGTAGTTTATTAAAAGACATGTGACTGAATAGTCATAAAATTTCCTATGGAGGTATAAAAGAGAGGAACTTGGAGTTTGAGAATTCTCTTTGTGGTTCATAACCATGAAAGATATACTTCACGGTTTGGCCTTTAATTGCTGATATTCCTGATGGTTGTTGACTACAATGGTTAGAGACTGTGTTCCATGTTTTCTAAATACAATAGATATCATAGGGGTTGCATTTAGTGTTAAACCGTGCCAACCATGATTAATTGTAGTATGTTTAAAGCTTGTGTTGGTGTTATATTCATAGGTTCTTCAATCTATGGTATCTAGTGATGTTTATCATTCATATATAAATTATACTACCATTTATATGCTAAACCATTGTGTTATATCCTAAGCCATGGGGATACATCATAAAATATGGAGTTCTATATCCACAATTTTCCATTATGTTTATTAGTTAACCTTGTGGTGAACTCGTGAACTCCATAATATTTGTTAGCATGTTATTTACACTTTTATACTTCCACCATTTCATTATATAATGTTTACGAGTATAACCATTGGTGTCCTATATCACGGTTTGCCATTTTATGTGAGGGATACTGTAACACCTATTTGTAGGGGTCAAGAGTTAGTACTTGAAGTCCCCAACAAGCTCACTAAAAATTCAAGGGTAAACTTTTTTTTCCAAACAGTTGATCAATTATTAGAAATTCAACTTGCATATTGACTAACATAAATAACTATGAATTAAAATAAAGTAGAAGAAAAAAAATTATGTGATGCAATCAATGGTCCAAGGATATAGTAGTAAGAGATTGTCAATATGATAATTGACATCTCTCAATACCCCTTGCATCCAAGGTATAGTACAAATGTGAAAACATCTAAAACTTAAAATCTTAAAATCATATCCAAGGCTACAACTTTTGTGGCATTTGAGCACCACAAGGATGTTTTGGACTTGGCCCACATGTTGGAAAGGCCATGTTGCCCTTGTATTAGACTCCTCTTACCTATTTGATGGTGAATTTCACAATTGTTAAGAAGGGGTGCAGTCTATTGGTTTCTTGGGATTTGGTTTTCAAAATGGTTGTCTAGTTGGCTTGGATATTGGGCAAATTTGTCTCTTCTCCCTCTTACTATGGCACTATGTGGTGTCATTTTCTGCTGCCTTGTTTTGGGGAGCTCTACCCCCTTCTCTAGGGTGTTGCTCTCCTTGATGCTGCTCTTGGGCCCCCATGTCTTCTATTTCCATGGTTTTGTTTGGGGCTGTAATATAATCTTGACGTTTCTTAAAAAAAGAAAAGAAAAGAAAAGAAAGAAAGAAAGAAAGAAAAAACTAGAAACAACGGAAACTTTAGATGTAGACTAAGGATTTAGTGAAAGGCTTCAAACATGCATTGATAATGCTAATTTAGCCCAAAATACACTTGAAGAATGAATTTGGGTTGAGCTTAGGGTAGAGATGGAGAATGAGGCGTAGTGCCAAAGGTGCAAGAACAAGAGGCTAAAGAGCAGCAAATTCATGAGGCTCAGGAAGACATAGAACAACAAGACCAAATGATGTGGGCTCATAAGTCTAATGCCATGGCTTGGCTATAGGTTGGGAAATGCCCATATATGTGGATGCGCATTAACCGTGAGGTGACGTGGCTAGCATTGTGCCGTCACATTCGCATTGCTCCGGCCCCTCTCCATCCTGATGGAAGTGGATCCATTGAAGAACAAGCCCGGACGGTGGAAGCTTTCAAATGTTTCTAAGAGGCTGTGGCCTTTGTGTCAACGCATGAATTTTGCATGTAGCTAGATGAGCTATACGCTACCCACATTCCACACTGCTGTTGTGATAGGTTGCCCTGACACCCATATTGGTGGGGGCATTTTTCATGGTTTTCCTTTTTGTACTCTATGAGGATCATGTCCTATTGTTTGGCTTGGGGGATTTGTCTGTTTTTGTTGTTTCGACACCTCATCGATTCGGTTTAGTTTTTTAGTTTGTTATTTTGAATCCTAGTGTGGGATGCTCCTTTGCATCACTCTTGTTGGCTTGGGGTTGCCCACGGCTTGTTTGCAAATTTTTGGGGCTGGTCATGCCTGCTTTTGGCTGTATTGGAACTCGTTTGCCCGATGCTTGGGGGCTCCTCGTTTGTTGTTTGGTTGTGGACCTTTCTGGTTCATTTTTGTTTTTCTGATTTGTACTTTTTCTGTACATATTTTGTTAAAACTATCCAAAGAGTTTTCCAAAATAAATAAATAAATAAATTCCAATGTAGCAAAAGCTACAAACTGTTTGTTGAAGCTTGGTCAAGAACCTTGAGCAAATGATTCACTATTATGGCAATAGGTATGAATGGAAAGGTTTTTATTTTTATTTTTATTTTTATTTTTTTACATAGAGATAGTTTACAGTTAAGGTTAACGTTACGCTAGGGGCAACACATGTTTAGATTGGTTAAGTCTTTTTGCTCATCATGGCTTTAACTATTATTTTGAGTTAAAAAATTTTGAAATTTCAATGTGATGCTATTTATATAGAAAATTAAATTAAAATTGCATAATAGCACATAACAAAAGTATCATTATGTGAAGCCTCAATTCTCATCCCTTGAAGTAGGATTGATGGATGAGTGAAAGTGTAACATCTTTGAGTTGTTGTGCTTAGGCTTGAACCCATGTCTTTTGACTTCAGAATTAGGCACCTTACGATCTCTCTAAATGATAGTCCCTTAACACCAAACACAACAGGATATTAAAAAACATTATATTCTTAGAAACATATCCAAACACAATGGATGAATAGTTAGCTATTTTTTTAAAAGCAAAGAAATCTATCTAACGTAAATTATGAAGGACCTAAATTAACAAAGAAAGTGTAAACCTATTTTTTTCCCTAAAGAATACAAACAAAGAAAAAGTGTAAACAAACAAGAGAGAAAGTGGATCTTAACACTTGCTCACTTGAAATAGTTTGTGGTCTTGACATGGTAGAAAAGTACCTGCAAATGTAAAACCCTCCCTATTTGTAGGCTTGAAAACATAAATTGAGCTGGATTAGATGACTTTGAATTTTGATAGTATTTTATTAATTAAAATATTTAATATACAAAGATAAACCATAAGTCATATTTCCATTAATCTTTTTTTTTTCTTTGAAAAAGATTAGGTGTTAGATTAACAAACGCAACTGTACAAAAGCAAGAAAGCCCTAAACTGGCCAAGATTTGCCAACCACCCACATAGACAAAATTGGATGGAGGACATCCCAACCAAACCAGCCATATGACAATACAAAGGAGGACACAAAAACTAACCTGAGCCACACCTAACAAAAGGGGACCACATAGAACAATGCTTAAACAACTGGCCTAGAACCAAAACACAACAAGGGGCCCCACCCCCAGAGATCGAACCCTTAAGGATTAGTGGGGAGCTTCGAGCACTCATAGTAAGGCCTCACCTCCTCATGGATTATGTCCAACATATGTCTATGGTGCTTGGAATCAACAAAGTGTGCCACCTCTTGAAATGACTTGAACTGCTCAACCTTCCTTCTTCATTCCTCATATGTGCTTGTGCAGTTTGAATGCAAATCTTTCCCATGGCATTTGATGTGGCACCACACATCATGCCAAGATATGGAGTGTCCAATGTTCATAATCATGTATGGGCATTGCCCTTAGTCCAGCCAATCTTTGGTTCTTTTCTTGTGTGCTCGATCCAATTGTGGTTGGATCTTGACCACCTCCTGCTCCTTATGCACATGATGCTCCTGTCCCTCTTGTTCCCAAAGTTCCTGTAGGTGAGCCTCCTCCTAGAGTTCCATTGTCAAATGCTCCCGTAGCTCCCATTCCATGGCTTCCTTGGCTATCGCCTTAGCTAGATCCCTCATATGGTGCTCTTGCTCTTGCCATAGGTGCTTGTCCTCCTCCCTCTGGTGCAAGAATTCCATCTTGCATTTGGTCAGCACCACCTATCATCTCTCCCGTTCCTCTAGTTTGGCCTAGTTGGCTATTGCCTCCACCTCTTCCTTGAAAGAGGCCCTCAATCACGTTGCTTCCTCCAGTTGGCATCGAAGCTTTGCTACATGGTCATCCCATCGCCTCTGCCAATTGGCCTCTTCCACCTGGTGCACACTTAGTGTCGTCGCCCCCCAACATGAGCATCACCCTCGGTTGGCACTTCCTCCCCAACCCCCCTAGTCACACTAGGCTCTTGGGACGGGGGTTCCACTATCCAATGTATCTGCCACCACCCCCCAACCTCATGACCTTTCGATCCGTTGGTGATCTCCATTGCCATCGGCCCTAGACATCTCGTCTACTTTTGGACATACACCCTACCCGTTGAAGCCCTAGCCCCCGAAGAGGAAGCTTTTGCAACCTCAGCTCTTGCTAAGGAAACCCTCGTAGCCATCGCCCACCATAGCACTAAGATGAGACTGGAGTGCCGACCCCATCATTGTCTTCTTAAGGTGGCTAGGAGAAAATTTAGTAAGTTGACTTGCAAATCCCCCTATAGACACCACATGAAGGTGAAGTGGAGCCCCATCAGCTTAGAAATGTTACTAGACTGGATGAAGAATAGTTTAACCAGTTCTGCGACATCTTGCCACAGGGTAGGTAGTGTCGACTGCAAGACTTGACCACTCCCTGTCTTGGGAATGGGCCTAGAGAAAAAGTCCACAACGTCTTGTAATCCCCTCCCGCGGATGGAGATGACCTTTCTGTCCAAAGGTAGGCCCAACAACGTCGCAACCGACTCCATGGTCAAAGTGATATGCACCTCCCTAAATACAGTGACATTACGCATCCAATTCCTAAAGAAGCCTTCATCAGCCAAATCCGTGTCCCCTTGCATTTGAGGGAGAAGGTTCACGCATCCAGCTCATTGCACCAACTCCCAGAGAGTTGGATTGGCCTGAAAAGCATGACAACTGGGCTCAACCGTTGGTGTCACCTCCATGGCCATTGTTGCTTCCACCCATAGCCTGATGCCCTATGTAGCAATTTGTGCCGGTGGGGGTAGTGCAACACCTCGAAACACCTGTGAATTGTGCGCTTTTCACAATGCCCAAAGAATCTTCGAAGCCATCAAATTGCTGAAAATTTTCAAATTTTGTTGAATATTCGTGGCCTGAATAACTTGTCTAGTGAAAATGTAGTTTAAAAGGAGGTGTTCTTGTGTTTCCACGGTGGGCATGCATAGAGGACATGTGTCCTCAACATTAATCCCCCATCATTTAAGTTTTGCTTGTACTGGAAGTGCAGAATGCTGTATTAGCCATAAGAAAAAATTGATTCTTTTCAGAAGCTTACCCTTCCATAATCCCCCTGAATCATGAACTACAGGGTATCTATGATTAATAAGATCCTTTGGTGGGACCCCCAAGAGTCTCCAAGGCATCACCATTTTGACATGTTGGTAGATGGACCTGCACATGTGAATCATGTGAACGAGCCTCCCAACTCTGGTACTTCCCTGCCATCAACTGTGACCATTGTGGTGGGTCTAGTTTTGGCCTAAAAATCCTATTAGCAAGGGCATGGTTCCCGAATTCAATGATATCCTGAAATTCCGGTATGCCCATCCCCCAGCCTTCTTCAAGAGACCCACCACATCCCACTTGACCAAATGGAGCTATTGTCCCCCTTTGCCCCCAAACCACGTGAAGTTCCGTACAATTTGATCAATCCTCTCCACCTTCCCCATAGGTGGCCAAGCCATTGAAGCCACATATTTAGCCATGGTAGCCAAAACCAAAGAGGCTAGAAGTGCCCAACTCGCCTGCCTTAGCAAATGAGCTGTCTAATGAGATGTTCTCTTTTGAATTTGTTGCATTAAACCACTCCAAATGTTCTTCTTTTGCCAGTGATACAAGGGAAGTCCCAAGTATGCATCCTCCAATGAACCGGGAAGCACCCCCAAAGTCTGAATGACTAGGCCCCATACCTTGGCAAGAGTGTTTAACAAATGTACTGATGACTTCCCTTTATTGATCGCCAAGCCTACCTCCGCCACCAGACGCACTAGTGGATTATTAATTACAATGGCCTGCAGGACAACTACATGGGAGACCATAATCATATCGTCGACGTAATGTTTGACCAACGATTAACTCTCGCAACCTCCAACCCCCTAACCCCCTCTACCTTAGCATATGCGTACAGGGAATCCATGACCATGGTGAACAAATAGGGGGACAATGGGTCCCCTTGTCGTAGTCCTCTTGCTAGGGAGGAAAACCCCAATAACTTTCCGTTTAAGTGCAGCAGAAATCCCCTGGACCATTGAATGGGTAGGCATAATTGTACAAATTTGAGGTGGAACCCTTTTCTTAGCATAATTGTCTCTATTGCTTCCCATGATATAGTATCATAAGCCTTTGAAATATTGAGCTTAAAACAAACCTGGGGAAACATGTCATTTTGAGTGAATGTAAGACCTCTTGCACCAAAAGGTTCTGGTGTTGGATGTGCTTGCCATGAATAAACCCTGCCTGATTTGCCCCTACTAGCGCAATCATCAGCGGACTTAACCACAACACTAGCACCTTGGAAAAGAGATAGAGCAAGGTGTTGCAAACTTCGATTGGATGAAAGTGGGTAGGTTTCAAAGCCAAATTGGACTTTGGGATTAACACAATCTGTGCGCATTTTATCTCCTAGCGAATTTGACGCCAATGTAGCATAGCATTGAAAGCATCAAGGATGTTGTCCTGAAGAAGGTCCTAGAAGCTTCGAAAGAATTTCACCAACCACCGATTAGGTCTTGGTGCTGTACCTATTTTCATGGATCCCAAGGCCTCCTCCAACTCAGCTATGGAAAGGTGGGGACAACAAATGACAATTATCCTCATTTTGAAGAACATACTTGACATTAATAGATAGCAATTGCACTGGTTGGCTCCTCTAGATGTCAGACCAAAATTTCATCAGTGTCTGAGCAATGTTCTCCTCCCCCACAATCTCACGTCCTTGGAAGGAGAGATGAGAAATCCGCTTTTGCCGTTGAGGCTTCCGTGAAAAAGAAATGTGTGTTTCAGTCCCCATCTTTCAGCCATTGCATCCTAGACCATTGTCACTAGTAGGCCTCTGCTGCATGGTCCATCGCCTGCACCAGGGTGAGAACCTCCCTCTTCTCCTGCTCCAGATCCTAACTAGCCTTTTATCTATTCTGGATCTCTAGAAGCCATTGTGTGAGCCTCCCTCTCTCATTTCTGAACGAATACTTCTCCTCGGCATTGATCCGTTTCAGAGACTACTTTAATCGAGATAACCCATACTTTAGGAAATCCTGAGGGTCTTGAGACCACATGTATGTTCCCCAGATTTCGGTGACTAGTAGTCACATCCATGACTTGTGGATACAATAATGCTCAAACGAAAATGGCCCTGCTCTCCTTGGTTGACCATCACCCACACAACAAATGATAGCACAATGGTCCAAGGCCACTCTTTCTAGGCCCAACGCCATGATCCCTTTTGTTATGAAAAGATGGAAACTGACCTAGACATAGTCAAACTTGGTCAAAACCTAGTCATTCCCTTTTTGTTGGTTACTCCACGTGAATTGGCACCCCTGAATCTCCAAATCGACCAGCTCATTCTTCTCTAGAAATTCTAGGCATTCCTGAGCTCCTGATGGATCTTTAGCTCTTGCACCCGATTTCTCCCATCCATAGAGGTGCTGGTTGAAATCCCCAAGGATCATCCAACATTGCTAGTCTAGCATGAGTGCTGCAACTTGCAACAACTCCTGAAAACAACCCTCCCAATATTTGGCCCCCTAAAAATTTGTAATCCAAATTCTGGAATTTGAAAGAAGAGCTGTAATACTCCACCTAGAGTAGTCTAGCACCTCCAACCACTCTTGCAATAGTAGGGCCAAATTGCCCACCCTACCTCAACTAGGGACGACTTGAACATGCCATCTTGGCCACTAGAGCCAATGAGACTTCGGCTGCTACAACTTGGTTTCTTGCATATTGACCACCTCGCACTTCTCTTGCCTCACGATTTCCTTTAGGGTATTGCGTTTATAGGAGGTACCTTGCCCCCTACAATTCCATGAAAGGAACCTCATGTCTGACATCTTGTGCGTTTATAGACCTCATTGAGGGTCAGCTGGACCCCCAAATCCACCTCCATCTAAGTTTACTTGGTTAGGGCAAGCGAAGTCGATGACCTCCCCACTTTATCAACATTAAACGAGACCACAAAAGCACCCTCATACCTTGCACCACCATCGCTTCTCACAATCTCCTCTATAGATGGCATGGGGCTTCCCTTGACCACCAAAATCCAATCGATCAAGCGGGGGAGCTTGGCCTTTGCATTATTGAGCTCCTCCCAAGAGTCACCTTTGCCAGGCGACCCCAGAGAGCCTGATGATCCAAACAACCTCATCAACTTACTAGATGCTAGTGAAAGTGGTGATCCTGGATCCTCCTCTTGACAAGTAGGTTGCACAGGCAGGTCCTCCATCACACCCTAAGACAATTGGTCTCCTTTGCTAACCTCTTGGATAGGCTGGTGACTAGGCTCATGACCCCTTGCAACCATCGATGACTTTTGCCGTGGAGACTTTGAGTTCCCTCCCATCTTCAAAATCTCTATCTTCTTGTCTTGATGTTGCATCACCTGCCTTTGTCAAGTTACCAGGGTCCAATCATTGCCTCCATTCTTTGGAGCCTATGCCTTACGCCCAACTTTACAGGCCACAGCCAGGTGACTAGCCTTTCCACAGATGGCACATGAATGTACTCCTGAGGTCTCCTTACTGCCCGAGGGATCAACCTTCACATTCTCATACTTTATTCTCACCTTTTCATCCCTTGCTGAGTAATCAAGGGTAATCTCTTGAATTAGGTCCTCAAGCGAAAGGGATCACCACACACAAAAATAGGCAAAGACCATCTACTCTAGGGAACCTGTTGCATAGTCGAAACAAATGAATTCACCAAGGCAACTGGCCAAGGTATGAAGAAACTCCTTTGTCTAGATTTCCCATTGGATATCGGACACCTGGACCTAGACTAGGGCCTTGGAAAACAACTTGGGATCTCTATGGGCCCCTGACTACCAGTAGGTCAACGTCAAACTCCTCGCCCCAAAGAGCTTGGGCCCCCCATCAGAACTCACTCTCTGTCTTGCAAGCACTTGAAGACAAACAAGAAGAGCCTACCCACAAGATAGTGTACCTTGACGGGGTAGAAATTCGAATGAATCACCACCCACTTCTTTACCTGTTCAAGCAGCAGTGGTGCACTAGCAAAGAAGAACTTGTTGATTAAACCTATGTCCATGGCCCACAGACCCTCCTTGGCCTGCATTTTAAAATGCAAGGAGCCTTTGTCTTGCACACACTTGTCTACACCCCCAATCCTCGGTCGCCAAACTGACCCATTTTTCTCCTATCGACTCTTGCCTTTCCCCTTCACTAGGCCTCTTGATCCATCAGCCATGCAATCCCCCCCTAGCTGGGCCACCCATTGTGTCTGGGTCCCTCATCCCTCCCCTAGCATCCACTCCGCCTGGCCTGCATGTCATCCTACCTACCCCAGCCACTCTGCTTGTCCTGCCCGGCCTGCCTGTCTTGCCCATAAAGGTCCTTGTGATTGCTGCGTTGCCCTCCATTCAAAGTTCTATATTTCCATTAATATTTAAGTATTATTCTAGAATGGTGTTAAACTTTCTTTGTCTCATTCAACAATGAAAAAATATATTTTTTAATTGTAAGAAATAGTAATTTTTCTTAGATAGTCAAATTAAAAATTTTTACATTAACATGTAACCATAAGACTCATATTTAATGATATATGAGGTTTGAAAACAAGTTTAAGTCCATCTAATTTATCACTTTTGACAACATATAAGATAAAGTAATTATGTTGTTTGTACAAAAAGATGGCACTGCATCCTAGTTGATTAACAAGTGTTGATTCCTTTGTTTATATATGATGCTTTTGTTTGTTGATGGTACATTAAAATTATACTAAAAGGTTGATGGATTGTAAAATACTCTGTATTTTTTGGTTTCTTTGAATTTTCTTTTTCTGTATGTGTATGTTTTTTTTTAAATAATTTAACACAGTTAAATAGACATTGTTTGCAGACATCTCCATCACCATTGTTTACATTGAAGATTTCAACACTTTTGGCAAGGATTATAAATTTGAAGGTAGGAAACTTTGCAATTCATTGTGTAACAGATTTGCATATACTTTAACAAATAAATAATTTAGCGTTATTTAGATTTTGTTTTCAAGTAGTAAGAATGATATTGAATGTTCAAATTTTTTTGGTATTACATTAAGGCAATTTTTTTGAGATGTGAATGCTTGGAGCTAGTATGATAGAAGCAATAAGGAAGTAGAAATGTATTTAGCTGATTTATCTAGAACATTATACATGGAGAGAGGAAGCAATTTCTTTTTTTTTTCTTTTTTTGGGAAAAGATCAGGATTTATATAAATAAACAAATATTTACAATGCAGGCTAGAGAGGCCGTTAGTGACCAGTAAGACATCAAAAAATTGGCAGCCTCAACCACTAGGAACCCAGCCCTACCCAAAGACCCCCAAAAATAGCCATTAGTCCAACGGTGGCCGCACCCAAAAAAATAGAGTTAGTAATGCAGCTATATAGGCCATAGACCCCTAGTTACCCAAATCAAGAGCCCCCCATCCCAAACCTTCAGACTCCAACCTTTGTAAACATATTAGTTCCTTCAAAACTCTATAACCCTGCGCAGACAATGCCACAAAGACACTCCCATTTCTTAGTGCCCAACACCCATTAGATCCCCACCTCCAAGAGCCACCTATCCATCACTGCTTCCATGGTTCGTCCTACCATCATCTCTCATGTGTCCGACCCAACCGTGAGTGTTAGTTACTATAGCTCCGTCCAGTTGCAACTGGAGTTGAACAATCCTAGTGCCTCGCCTATCCTGCTTCATCCTAGGCTCCCATTCCACCGTTTGACGGTGCCAACCCTCCTCCTGTAACTCTGCCTAGATTTGTAAGTGCAACTTGTCTATCAGTAGCCCCTTGGTTGATTCCTCTTACCTTTGTTTGCTACTATACATCTCCACTTCCAATGATGCCCACTGCTGTGTGGCCAAATCTACTTGCTGTTGTAGATCCTCCTTCCTTGCTTTCCACTAGGCCTTCCAAACAGTCCTCTCCTCCACCTGGGCATGCTCGACCACCTCCTCCATGACTCTTTGAATTTGGGCCCCGATCTCAATGTGAGCATCTGCCTCCTCCTCCTCCTACCTCTTCTATGCATCCTCCCTTGATGGCCCAACCTTCTCTAGCGTCACCTCATGCCAAGTGATAGGCCTAGGCATTTGCACCTCCCCTGAGAGCAACATTGACCTTGTCCCCTTGGACTGAATGTGCCTTCTATAGTAGACTACCGTAGGCTTTGATGTCAGCACCTGTGGAAGCACTAGCATCCTAGCCCTCCATAGCGCCAAGATAAGACCAGAATGCCTACTTGAAAGCTTGCATTGCAATGCTACAAGGAAGTATTGAGGTAGGTTCACTTGTAGTCTTTGTCGTAGGCAAGGCAAAAACGCGAAATGAATTTCCAATAGCTTAGCCAAGCTACCAAAGTGTACTAGAAATCTTTCTATCAACACTATGGCTTCCTGCCAAATCTACAATAGTATGGACTTGGGCACATGTTCGTTCACTGTATTCAGAATCGTTCGCTGGAAAAAGCCTTTGGCATGTTCAAGGCTGTGCACAATCAGGTGAATTGTTCCCACTCCCCACCCCTGCAGGGACCCCTTGAGAAGCCGCTAATGCCTATTCCATGAGGATTATTTTCATTTCCTGGAATGTTGTTTCATATCCCAACCTAATTGAAAAGGAGCTGTCAACAAGGTTAGGCTCACCCTCAATCCCAGTTAACAATTCGACCCACCCCACCCTTTTCACTAACTACTACAGTTCCACGTTCGCTTGGAATGTAGCCACAGAAGGTTTGTACAACAATGCATGACCCATGCTCGTCAAAGAGTCCCACCATAACCGGGCCCCAATAGTACCTATTGACTTTAGTTGTGCAAGGCGTTGTACCTGGAAAATTAAGTTATTATGCTTCTTCCATAATATCTATAAAACTGTAGTCTCTTTGGAATCCTCGTTTAGCCAAATCGGCAATGATATCCTGATAGCATGCCAAGTGGCCCTCACATATGGGTAGCAATAAATAAAAGGATTAATGATTTTAGGGTTGGTTGTACATAGTGGATAGAGGAGGTCAACATTCAACCCCCTTGTTCTGAGAACCCCTCTCACTAGCAATGTAGAACATACGATGAGCTAGGCAAAAACTTTCAGCTTCTTAGGTAATCTTCCTTCCCAAATGGGCTTCCAACTAGTGACCTGAGTATACTTCATAGCAACGATATCCTTGGGAGGCTTTCCCAAAAGACCTTTTTCCTTCATCTCTTTGGCGTACTTGCACATGGCCTGCCACAATGGCGACCCTCTCGTCCTAGCCTCCCATTGTTGGTATTTTTGGCGTTCAATGCGTACCCATTGCATCAGACACTTCTATGCCAGAAGCCGATTAACTATCCATTGTAGTCCTAACGTGACCTCATCCTGGAATGGCAACAAGCCAATACCACCAGCCACCTTTGGCCTCACCGTATTGGCCTAGCACACATAGCTTGTCCACCCCACCTCGCCCCCTCTACTAGCTAACCAGACAAAATTCTGTAGAATTTGGTCAACCTTTTGAATGATCCCTACTAGGGGGGAAGCCATAGACGTAGTAAACCTAGCTGTTGCCATGAGAACAGAAGAAGCTAGCTAAATCTTCCCTTTCATGGAAAGAAGCGGTTCGTCCCCTGCTGTAGCTTTTGCACTAGAGTCATTGCCATGATGAATAGGAGTGGGGAGGGTGGGTCTCCTTGCCGGAGCTCCCTTCTTGGAGCAGCAAACCCCCATAACGGGCCTTGAATGTCAAAGGAATAATGCCCCAAAGCCTGCATCTAGAGGCAAAGGCTGACGAATTTGGTATTGAAACTTTTGTATAACATGATCTCTTGCAGTGCCTTCCAACTCATGGTGTTGTATGCATTTGTGCTATCCAACTTTACGTACATTCCCATGAATCCAGTTCTGGGCAATGAGTGCAAGATTTCATCTAGGAGGATGACTTGGTCTTGCGAAAAAATGTCCATGCAAAAACCCAGCTTGATGCCCTCCCACCAACTTGGGCATCAATGGGGCAAGATGACGAACTAGCATTTTAGTGAAAAGCTTAAGCAGGGTGTTACAAACCCCAAAAGGCCTAAACTATGCTGGGGACGTTAGGTTCAACACTTTTGGAATGAGCACAATCCATGAGCAGTTAATCTCCCTCCGGATTTGCTGTTGTTGTAACAAGCAATTGAAGGCCTCCAATAGGTTCTCTCCAATGATGCCTACGAACTCTTTAAAGAATTTGATCAACCATCCATCCAACCCTGGTGCCTTGTTGGTTTTCATTGTCCCCATTGCATCTTCTAAATCTTGCATCATGAAAGGCCTGAGCAGCACCCTATTTTCAACTTGTCCAATGAGTTTTCTAACCTGGATTGAAAGCGGCTGGGTTGATTGCCTGCTCCAGATGTTGGCCTAGTGTTGTTGAACCACCTCAGTAATTTCCTGACCATCCATTAGATCAGCCCCCTCGTACACCAATTGTAGTTTTTTCTTGGCTTGCCTTTGCCCTGTGGCAGTGGTAAAGAAAAAATACATGTTTTTGTCTCCTTCCTGGAGCCATGTAATTCTAGTGCATTGTCTCCAATACGATTCTTCTACTAGCAATAAATCTGCAACTCATTGAGAATTGCATGCTCCTTCGCTAGGGCCACACCATTTTCCTGGTGCACCTGGAATTCTCTGAGTCGCATCTATAGTTGAGTCTGGTAAGCCTAGAAACTAAACTTGTCCTTCGACGACCTAGCACACAAGTGCTGCTTGAGCAAGCAGAAACCTTACTTAGAAAAATCCTTGGGATCCTACTGCGCTGAGGAGCCTCCCTAGATTGTTTGTACCATCAGCCATAGCCATGGTTTAGATAGCCACATCCACTCAAAGTGAAATGGGTGAGGAGCCATTTCTTGGCCATAGTAAATCTGGCAAACAATCGATCTATGTTCCAAGGCCTGTCTTTTCTTCTCAGACACCTAGACATCCAATGCTAGTACTAGCTTCGAACTAACCGAAACTTGATCAATTTGTGATAGCACCTAATCTTTGCCCCATTGCCTATTGCTCTACGTGAACTTGCAGCCCCCAATATCCATGTCAATGAGGTCATGTTCCTGGAGGAATGCCTGGAACTCCTGACATCCCAGAGTGTCAACATTGTCCCCTCTAGATTTCTCCCATGGAAATAGTCTTTGGTTGAAGTCTTTGATTAGAACCCACTATTTTCGATCAGCAACCATCTACGTGACATGTCTGAGTTCCTACAAAATGCATTTCCCAATTTTGGGCTTTGTAAATGTATGTTAGCTAGATGCCTTTTGGCACAATGTTGATATTCATGCTCCAAGTTGATGCGTCACCTAGCATCACAGGGAGTTAGGACAGAATGGCTAGTCCCCTTGCCCTGCCTTGGCAGGGAACCAATTGTGTATGATTGTGTATGCCACCTATCCCACTGCAAGAATTGAGATTTTGTCTGTTGTAGTTTTGTTTCCTGCAAACACACATCACATCTTTCGCTTCAAACAATCTCTTTCAGGGTACTTCATTTGTAGGGCATACCTTGGCCCCTACAATTCCATAATAAAATCTTCATGGTCGATGCAAAAACTATTTTTTGTAGACCTCCTTCAAGGACTACTAACATCCCAAATCAAGCTCAATATGTGTCCACTTACTGCTTGCCATTGGCGTACTATGGTGCCTAGTTTTCCCCAACCCCCGGAGAGACTAGGAAGGCTCCAACAGGGGATTCAGCATTGTCCTTGTGGGTCATCATGATCTCCTGCATCTGGGGCTTGGATGATTCCCATACCACAGAGACCAAACTTCCCAATGGTGGGAGCTCATCACCTTGTGCGGTCAAGTTTGACTCTTATCTTTTGGGGGGTCTTCTTTTCCTTGGGAGACTCACCGCCTACCTCCTCATACTCCTTGGGTTCTGTTGTCTTCAAGACTAGTTAGCCTTTTCTGATCTTCAACTATCCCAAATTTGTCTTTTGGTTGGCTGTTGGGCCTTGGAATGGACCCTGCACACGTCAGCCAGGTGTTTGGCCTTCCCACAAATGGAATAGCCCTCCACCTTACTCTTTGGTTGTGTCTTGGTCTTCTCAATGTTTTCATTTTGGATTCAAATTGTTTGCTCACCTGAGAAAAGGTCTAAGATTACTTCATGCACTAGGTCGTTCGACGAAAGTGCCCACCAGATGTAGAAGTGCTCAAATCCCATATGCTCCATGGAGCTTGTGAACCAATCAAATGTGATAAACTCTCCAAAGAAACCAGTGAGGGTTTCTAGAAATTCCTGCGTACATTTCCCATGGGATGCTAGATGCCCTAAACCATATTGGTGCCTTGGCGTAGAGATCTTTATCTTTGTGGGCCCCTAGCCTCTACAGAGTCAGCACCAGCCAATGAGCTCCATAAAACCATGGTCTCCCCACCAGGACTATATCACACTGCTCAGTGGACCGAAAGATAAAGAGCTTCAAGTCCTTAGACAAGTAATGAACCTCAATGGCAGTCAGACCCCATGTGGTCTAAGCCCATTTGTTAACTAGATCTAGCCTAGGCCAAGCCCCATTGGACATGAATTTCCCTATCAAGCTTAGCTCCATTGTCTTCACCCCATTCGAGGGAGAACCTTGCACCTAGAGCCGCATTCAACCTTCCTGTCTAGAACATGCCTTCATGCCACTAGCTCGTGGTCACCAATCCACACTCTTGCTCCTAGATGATAGGATCCCCCTGGTCTCCCCCATCTTTGGGCCATTGCTAGAGCCCCTAGGCTTGCTTTCCTCATCGCACATCCGCTCGACGTCGACCTTCCCTGCCTTCTTACTAGCATCGGTCCCTACCTTTGCCTTCCGTGCCTTGTTGGCATCCACACTTCCGACCATGTCAATCCTCACACCTGCTCTCATTCTCATTCTTGCTCCCATTCCCATTTCAAAACTTGAGTAGGTGGATTTTCATGTGTTTGCCTTTGTTATTACCAAAAGTGATTTGTATTATTTACTAGCTCAACAATCAAGCTTTGACTTAAATGGCTTTTATAGGTTGTTTTATGGCTAGGTTTTTTTTTGATAATTGCAAAATGTCTTTGACTTAAATGACCAAGCTTAATGATATAGCTTATGTAGGTCAACACATCCATAAGTTTGCATGATTTTGGAACTATAGCTACAAGATATATAATTAAATCTTTGTTGGGGGAAACTAGAGTGGTACAAGGAAAATCAAAGAAAATAGTCCTTTCGATGAAATAGTCCCTTCCCAAAAACCTAGTGACAAAAGCCTCCAACAAGAGCATCAAGATCAGCCTGCCAAGAGCCTAGAAGACCACTCAGGATAGTCCAAGAGATGTTGACAATAAGCAAGGAACAACCACTCTTCTTCTCTCCTCTTTTGACACCTCAACTCTCATAGTCTTCCCTTCCTTGGTAAAGGTGAAAATCATAGCAAATCCTTCTCTATTTATAGGGTGGAGGAGACACTACAACTTGGACAAAGATTTGTGCATAAAAGGTTACACAATGGGCAAGGGCTAGACAATGCATTCTGCAAAGTTTTTTTTAATTAAATTTATGGCATCATTACTATGTGACTTGGACGAGCAGACTTTCATGAGAGTGTGGACATGCAAGAGTGTACAGTCAAGAGAGTTACAATGGCCCCTATTAAATGAGTCTTTTGTTCCTTTTCCAGCCATTAATATGAAGTGAACAATTAGCATATTAAAAAATAGATGTCATCATAAACATGTCCTAAAGTATACATCACCATTCCATATTGACTTTTCTTATAGCTTGATCTTTTTGTACTATTTTAAATTATTATTTTTTACTTTATAAGCTAGGTGGATCTCTAATTTATTTTTGGCCTTTCATCTATTTTCTACATTTCCTATAATTTAGCTAGTAAAAATTATTGATAGTAAACTTTTTGTACATCCAACATTTTAGACATGTTGAGCTAGTTGTAACGAGCACAAACATGCCACGACTACCATGCTAGAAATCAATATTTTAATTGAAGTAACCACAAGGCACTTGTTAATTATTTACCATTAAAATATAAAAATCTAGGACTTGAATCAAGACACTAATTGTAGATTTATATTCTAGGTGTAAAATTGAGTTAGTGTACCAAAATTCAGCATGCTTCGACAACTTTGAATTTTTTACGTATTTTAATTAATTAAATATTCAATAAATTAAAAGTAGTAACTAAACATCAAAATAAAGTATGGATCTTCATTACATTAATTTCATAGTATTATTCTAAAATAATGCTAAACTTTGACATGCCCAATTGTCAATAAGATATACGTTTTTTAACTTGAAATAATAAATAATTTGAAAGAAATTAGAAATAAATAATGATCTTGCTTATGCCACCCGATCAAAAGTCTACATATTACTTAGAATCATTAGGCACATCTACAAATATATATATATTAAAGTTAAAGTCTAAGTATTTAATAGAGTACTAAGGTCATATGTTCAAATGTGAGGCACTACATCAACCTATTGACACACGTGTAGACATTCTGAACCATAATCTATAAACACGAAAAGAGTAAAGGACACCTGTCAATCAAATTTGAAGAATAGAGAAACTTAGAATAAGTGCAAACGCTTTAATTGGCTATAGGAATTTGAAATTTTGGAGAAGACTTTGTACCAATCCAAATAGCTTTTGAACCCACCTATAGGTGATCATGATAAGCTTGACTCATGGATTCAAAATTTGTAAAGAAAATGACCATGGTAGCAGATAGAAATCTGCAGACAATAGGAAGAATGATGATCCTCAGTAATGTTTTTTTTTGAGAAAGTAGTCGGGATTATATTAATGAAAAACTCAAAATATGTTACAAGAGATTACAAGTGGTGGGCCATCAGGAATAGCCCCTCCAAGCAGGGATGATCCCCAAATTACGCAATGTCGTGCCCAAGAAAGCAAAAACAACAGAAACAGCAAGGGGGGGGGGGGGGGGGGGGCCCCCCCCCCAGAAATAGCAAGGGGGCACCCCCACAGGGGGGTACCCCCCATTAAGCGAGGGGGGCGCACCCAGGGATGAGGGGGGGCAACCCCATAGAGACAGCAGAGGGGGGGCGCACGGCCACCCGCAGGAAGAGCCAAAAAAGCGAAGAAGACCGGGGGGGCATCAGCCCAACAGAGGACTACCCACTAAGGGTTCGTCGGCAGGCGCAGTTGGGGCACTCCAGCTCGTGGAGGATATCCAGAGTGTTCCGATGATCCTCTGTGTCCACGAAACTAGCCGCCTGCTTGATGCCCTGCATGGCAGATTCCCGTCTACTTCTGTCCACTTGCGAAGCTCCCGCATTTGGGTGGTAGCGCACCGAGGTTCGGCGAATATGTCGTCGGAGCTCCGCCCAGGAGCTCTCACAGCTGATGCCAAGAATGTGGTACGGGCATCGCCCCTCTCTTAGCCATTGTCGGGCGTTATGCCCGTGGGCGCGGTCAAGTTGTCTTTGCCGTTGGTCCTCCTCCTCCTAAAGCCGCTTCTGCTCCGCCTGTTCCTCCTGCTCACGTCGTCTCTGGGCCTCCTCCTCCTGGGTTAATTCTGCCTGTACTTGGGCCCTGATTTCGTCAATGAGGCGAGCCCTAGCAGCATTAGTCATGAGCTCCTGTTGTCTAACCCGTTCCTGTTCGTGCTCAGTGACCTGGGCTTCTAGGTCGGCCCGGGCCTGCGCGAGGGCTTCATTCCACTTGGCCTCCCATTCTTTCCTCTCTGCCTCCCGGGCTACATCTGCCGTCCTTTGCGCGGCCTGCTGAAGCTCCTCATTCCAGTTCCTCTGGCCAGATGTCTCTGGTCGGGGGGAAGCCGGTTTGTCAGGGCGTTCGGGGGAGCGCCGTTCCTGCTGGGTCCTTCGACCTTGTGTAACGGAGGAACCCCAACGTGGCCAATCGCCCCCCCACCTGGGCACCGTCGTAGTGTCCTATGGCGTAGCCAAGGGGGGGCATTTCGGAGAGACCCCCATGGGGGGGGGGGCAGAGGACGAGGGGGGTTGCGCGCCCTCTGCCCCCCGCCACAGCACCAGAATTAACCCAGAGTGGTGGCCACGACGCTGGAGCTTAAGGGCCTCCTTAAAAAAGCAGGGGAGGTTGACCTAGCTATCCAACTTGAGGCAGTGCAGGAAAGCAAAGTGCAGGCCCTGTAATTTGGAGCCGTTGCCAGACTGGACAAAGAATCGGTTCACCAAATTTGCGCCCTGGGCCTATAGGCGCAGCAGGGAAGATCTGGGCACTTGTTTGCTTCTGGTCCGGGGAACGGGCTCATCGAAGAACATTTCAGCGTCCTAGAGGCCGTGGGTGGAGGGCAAAATGATCTCTCCAGCGATTGGGGCCCCCAGACAGCTGGCAATCGAAGATTCTGTAATCCAGATTTCACGCCCACGGAAGAAAGTACGGTCGTTGACCCAGTTGGAGAAAAATGCATCGTCTACTAGATCTGGATCCCCGACCAGCCGTTGCAGAGGGTCAGACCAGCTGCAGCAAGTCACCATCTGCCAGAGCGCCTCGTCCTCCTGGAACACGGCGCAGTTCGGTTCGAAAGTGGGCGTGATTCCCATCGTTGCCTCTATTTCCTTCCACGCTGTGAGAGCCTGGGAGACCAGCCGCTGCGGAGGGGGGTGCTGTTGCTATCAGAAAATAGTGTTGTTCCGTGCCTTCCACGCTACCCATAAAAGTAGCATGGCCCAAGAGTCACCCGTGAGGTGCCTCGGGGGGGCAACGTCACCACGTGCCACATGGTGCGCATGCAAGGGCATTCAATCGCGAAGTGCTGCACCGTTTCAGCAGCAGCGCCGCATGTAGGACACGTGTCGCTATTCAGCATTCCGCGCCACTGCAGCAGGGCCCGTACGGGCAGCGCATTGCGCAAAAATAGCCATAGGAAGATTTTGATTTTTTCGGGCAGCCGCCCCTGCCAGATCCGTAGCCAACCGTCAAGTCAGGGGTATTTGGCCGTCAGAAGGGCACGCAGCTCGAGGCCCCCCCATCCCAAGGCCTGCATTGCACGTGCGTGCTGGCACAGCGTCTGCCAGGGCCTAGAATCCCACGTCCCTGTTTCCCACCGTAGATATTTAGCATTCATGATGCGGATCCATGGGATCGGTTCTCTATGCGGGCATGAAAATCGAAGCATCAACCGTTGTTGTCCCATCATTAGCTCGTCCTCGAATGACGTGACGCCCAACCCACCCATGCTTCGGGGCCGCGCCACCCGTTCTCAACGGACCAAATGGATTTTGCGCCCCCCTTTGCCCCCCTCCCAGATGAAACTACGGATCAACGTGTTAACTGCATTGATGACCGCATTTGGGGGGGTGGCAACGGCTGCCACGAAATGAGTGACCACCGTGAGGATGCCAGTGGCCACAAGTAGGCAACCTTTGCGGCTAAGGAATCTATTTGCCCAATGGCTCATTCGTCTTTCAATTTTTTCTAACAGCGGGCCCCACGCCATGGTCCATCCCCACCTGAAGAGGGGGATGCCCAGATATGTGTCACTGTTTGTCCCAGGCAGGATATTCAAGACTTGAATCACCTGATTTTTAACATGTTCATCCATATTAATGAAGTGGGCTGAGGATTTCGTTCTATTGATTTCCAGCCCCAACTCGGTCGCTAGGGACAAAGCAACGTTGATGCACCGTGCCTGTGGGACCGTCGCCCTATTGAGTAACATTGTGTCGTCCGCATAGTGTTCGGCCCGACATGTCACTCTAGCAATGTTCAGACCATCCACCCCCGATGTGCTGCAATAGTGTTGCATTAGGTCCATGGCGATGATGAAGAGGACGGGCGAGAGTGGGTCCCCTTGCCTCAGCCCTCGCCCACGGGAGGAGAGGCCCCACAACCACCCCCCCCACATCAAAGGAGAAACTGGCCGAGGACTGCATGTGAATGCAAAGTCGGATGAATTGCGGATCAAACCCCTTCAGGTACATGATGGACTGCAATGCCTCCTAGCAGAGCGTGTCGTATGCTTTAGTGATGTCAAGCTTGAGGCAAAGTCCAGGGAAGCCCGAATTTCTAAGCGGAGGAGGATCTGGTCCTGAATGGCCCGCACTTGCACGAAACTCGCCTGGTTGATCCCCACAAGCTTGGGCATGAGCGGAACGAGCCTATGCACCAACAGCTTGGAGAAGATTCAGATGAGGACATTGCATACCCCGATGGGGCGGAAGTGTTTCGGGCGGTGTGCATCAAACTGCTTCGGAATGCACACAATGCAGGAGCAATTGAGTTCCCTCTGAACTTGTCTCCTGGTCAACATGAGATTGAACGCATCTAGCATATTGGGTCCAACAATATCTAGATATGTTTTAAAAAATTCAAGGCTCTAGCCATCAGGACCAGGGGCTTTTCCACCTGGCATGCTGTTGATCGTGGTCGTGAGCTCCTGCCAAGAGAAAGGGGCCAGCAGCCGAATGTTGTCATGCTCGCTTAATACTTGCTGCACAGGAATCGAGATTGGCCTAGTGGGGCATTTGGCCCAGATCCCGCCCCAGTAATGCGTCATCTCATGTGCAATTCGCTGCGGATCCTCAGTAGTCTCTCCGTCCTGGTTGCGGAGACAACGTGGTTGACATCCCCCACGTGTCTTGGCCATGGCAAAGAAGAATTTGGTTTGCTTGTCCCCCTCCCTGATCCATCAGATCTGGGAACGTTGTCGCTAGCATGTCTCCTCTTCCAGGTCAAGGGACTGAAGCTGATGCAATGTGTGCTACTCCTCCGCGTGCAGGTCCTCTCCTGCTTCCTGCCGGGCCTGGATTTGGCCAAGCTGATCACGGAGCGTTCGCATGCCTGTTCAAAAAGAGAACTTCGCATCCACCGGCAGGGCCCTGATGGCCCACTTCAGTCGAAGTAAGGCCTCTTTTAGGAAATTCCGTTGGTCCCCCTGGTCGGGTCGGTAGTCTGCCCAGATCTGCTCCACCAGCGGCCTCAGCCACGACTTGGCTAACCAAGCAGCTTCGAAATGGAACGATCGTGGGGCCCTGGGTTTGTTCAGCCCGATCAAACAGGTCAGCGAATGGTGATCGGAAGCCACCCTTTCCTACCTCGACACACGGATGGAGGAATGGAGTAGGAGGTCAGTGCTAATGCAGATTCGATCAATCTGGGTGAGGACATGGTCCGGGCCCTTCCTCTGATTACTCCACGTGAAACGATAGTTCTCGATGGGTAGATCAACCAAGGAGAAGGTAGCCAGAAATGTTTGGAACTCAGGCGCCCCCCTGAGGTGGGGGGCAGCCCCCCCGGACTTCTCCCAAGGGTGAAGGCATTGGTTGAAGTCCCCCACCACGATCCACGATCGATGGTCTGGGACCAGCGCCGCCACCCAAGTCAACTCGTGTAGCCGCTGCTCCCAGCGCTGTGCACCGTAAAAATTAGTCAACCAGACCCCTTGCGAAGGGAGCTGGATAGTGAGGGCCCATTGTGATGCATCCATGAGATTCATGGTGTAGCGGGCCAGAATGGCAAGTCCATTGGCTCGGCCCAAGCAGGGGTGCACACGGGTGGTCCAGCCTTCCCACTGTAGGAAGTGCGACTCCGTTCCCTGTAGCTTGGTCTCCTGGAGATAAACAATATCACAATCTTCATCATGAACAATTCTGCGTAGGGTATTTCTTTTGTAGGGGGTACCCTGCTCCCTGCAGTTCCAATTGAACAACTTCATGGGAGATTGGGGATGCGGCGTTGGTTGACCTCCCGGAGGGTCTGTTGGACTCCCAAGTCAATGTTCTGTTGGGTCTGCCTGTCTCTGGCACGAGCCTCGTTCGGTCGCCCAGGTCGGCCTTCACCACTTCGCATTCCCGGGTTACAGTCTAGTTCTTCGGGCATTGTTTCTGGCCTTTGGGGCCTGCGGGGTTTGGAGCTCCCCTGCACCACATTAACCCAT
>MNCI01000744.1:191-29405 GCA_015680685.1 Gnetum montanum | reverse complement strand
GGGGGCATCTTCTGGGGGGTGGGCAGTTTGTTTGAGGTTAGGTGTATCTGGCCCTTGCGGCCCATTGTGACCCATGCGCCTCCCTCGAATAGTTGTCGGGCCTGAGCTCTGGGGGTCTGCGGCCTCGGGCCCTGCACCCGACAAGCCGCTACCTGGTGGCCGGGTTTTCCGCAATGTGCGCACCCGGTTGAGTTGCTTCCCTGGGTCGCAGGACTACGCTTGGGTCCTGCCCTCGTCTCCAGATTCTCAAACTCAACTTGGAGTTTTTCATCCCCCCTGGGAGTTCCAAGATGACCTCCTGAATAAGGTCGTTTTCTGCCAACCGACGCCAAACGTAGAAATGGGCAAAGCCCATGCGTTCCATGGACTGTGTCACCTGGTCAAAGGTGATGAATTCGCCAAAGAATCCTGCGATTTTCTGCAGGAAATCTAGATGCCAGAGTTCCCAGGGGATCTCGGAAACTCGCGTCCAGACCAGGGCTCTGGAAAATAGGTCGGCCTCCTGGTGAGCCCCGGGACGCCATGGGGTCAACGCCAGACCCCTCGCACCGTAAAACCACGGGCCACCCATCAAAACTGACTCCCTGGCTTCTCGAGAGGGGAAAGTGAACAGAAGGAGGTCCGCGGATAGGCTTCGGACCCCGACTTCCTTTATCTGCCACTGCTCCTGGGCCCAACGCCGGATGAGGTCCAGTCGCGGACGTGCGCCCCTCGAGACAAAATGGCCGTTCAGGCTCCGCTGCATCGTGCGGACCCCCTCGACAGGGGGGTAACTCGGAGGCGCAGGGTGTTCTTGGCCCTGGAGTGGGCCTTGANGGGTAGGTTCGTCGGCAGGGCATTGCCCCCCGTTGGCTGGCTGTGCAGGGTCTCCACCGCCGGCCCAGGCATGTTCGCCATTAGGGTGTTGCCCCCCGTTGGCTGGGAGTTCAAGGTGGTGCTGAACTTGTGGCTGCATTGGTTCCTGCACCTGCTGCGGCTCCTGTCGCTATTGCTCTTCCTCTTTTTGTCGTTGCTGCTCCTGCTCCTGTTGCTGTTGTTGTTGCGCTTGCTGTTCTTGTCGCTGTTGTTGCTCCACGTTGCTCTTCCTTGCTAAGATTGTTGAGAGCAGATCCATTGGTTCTGAGTTGTGTTGCTGAATTTTTACCATTATTCATTTTCCATATTTTATACAGATAACAAAGATATATTAAAAAAAAAAAAGATTACAGTTGCAATTGTGCTTGATCTCCCTAGAGTCCTCATTTACAAGAAATCATTATAGAAATAAGTTGCCCAATATTGGCAAAATACTTACCTAATTTGTTTAGCCATAAGAATCACCAACTTGGTCTGGACACAGCAAACAGGAGCTTCATGATTTAATTGGTTTATCAACAGTGGACAGCCTTACCAAAAGTCTTTGCTTATTTATTGGTAGTTGTACTTGAACTTCCATAGAGGACCAATGAAAAACTTGGTCGATTATACCTTGTGTACCATTAGTGATCTCCTTAGAAATTTGAGAATGGGAAACTCGTCATTAGGTATCCTACTCTCCATGGTTGAGTAACTAAGGGTTGCTCCTATGGTGTCATTTTTGAGCTAGATTGGATTGACTAGGCTTCGTTATTTGTTGTTGTTGGGTTTCTGTAGAATCGGATAGCTTGTTTTGTTGTCTCATGGACTTCATCTTTTCTTGTGGTTAAGTTCTTGCAAAACTAGAAGCCTTGTTTTGCCATTTTCGTGTCCACTAATCTTGTGGAAAGGATTCTTATAGAAGGGATGCACCTTCCTTGTGTAAAGCGACATATCTAGGTTGCCAAAGATAGTGCTTAGGTATGAAGGATTGCATTCTTTAGTTGCCTTCTTTGTTGTGTCTCTTGTTCTAGAAGGTAGGGGTAAGCAATGGGCATAGTGGATTTAGACGCATCTTGTGCATTTAAAACATCATTCAATGAGGATGGGACTTCACTTTTGGAGGTGCCATTCTTGTTATGGAGGGGAACATTAGGTGCTTGCTTATGTGGACCCCCAACTTTTGTTGGAACTTTTGATTAAGCCTGGTGATGCATCGTAGGGGGAGCTAGATGCTTAGGGCAAGAAATTGAAATGCCATCCTTTTCCATGCAAATTTGACATGTATTTGGAAAATTTTCAAAAATCACCTATTTTAGAAATGTGCCATGAGGACTTTCTAGCTCAATTTGCCAAACTAGAGGTATGCCCTCTTGCATGTGGACATAGATCTATGTGGCAAAGCCCAAAATTTTTTTTAGCTTGTAGTCATTTGTAAACATTAGATTTTGAAAACATCCAATGAGACTTACAAAAACACCTTTAATTTGAAATTTGACTAAGAGGCTGAGTAGGAAAATTCAAACAACATAACATTTTAGGATGCACACTATGCTTGGTTTCTTCCTCTGAGTAGGTAGAATTCCAAGATTCCATTTTTCTACATGCATAACAACATTTCCAACCCCTCATGGAATCGTTGGTTCACCACATCCATGTTCTCCTCTAAGGTAAATTCAAAGAAAAATGCATTGCCCTTGAAAGGGAAAATTTCCATAGTCATCAAGCGCCATGCATGTAGCACATAGGCCTGCAAATAACAAAACCCTCTAACAAAGCAATATAAGGAACAACTCATCACCTTAGCATGGGAAGGGAGTTGCAACTACAAAGAGGTCTTTCTTCTTTGTGGACCCTATCCCCAATATTTCTTTCAACCTTAGATTTGATAAATTTAGAGGCTTTCTTAAAATCTATAAAGTTTGTTTTGATGTTCTTCCTTTTGTGAAGGTGTGAACTTGTGGACTTTGTTTGGATGTAGAGTGAAGGCCTTTTGCTTGATGAATCTCTTGAGCTTGGTTCATGAGGTCCTCCTATTAATTCCTAACTTGACATAAGGACATCTACTAGATTTGAACTAGAGTTTGACAATGTTTTTCCCTTGCTCTAGTTGTTCTAGAATTTTCCTCACCTATTGTTGTTGGGCTTCTTGTCTTTGCAATTGCTTGTCCTTTTTGTGTTTGCTCTTTTTCTCCTTTTGCATTTCCTCTTCCCATTGGCATTTCTTATCCTACATAATTTGCTCCAACTCAACTTCTTCTTTTAGTTGGCATTGAATCTAATTATTGATATCGTCAAGCTCAATTTGGTAGTGATATTGGTGCTCCTACTTTAGATGTAGTTCTATATGTTCAATGGTGTTACTAATTTTCTTTGCCATCCTTGCATTGGCCTTCCCCCTGATGCATCCTTCAATCTCTCTGAGGCAGGTCTCTAGTTAGGCTTTGAACTTTGCTTTTAGCTCTTGAGGATCTTGCAAGGAAATGTCATTTTTGAATTGTACTACAGCCTTTGGGGAGGGAACTTTGTGCTTTTGGGTTCCAACTTGTAGGAAACTAGTTACAATCTTTGTCCTAGGGGAGGACAACAATGATGCCTAGTTTAAGGACATGTTGCGTTAATGTTTATATTATTCTCCATTTACATGTTTCTAACTATTCATTTATCAAAATTTGATTTCATATTAATGTTTATAACATTTATTTGATGTTAACTTGGCACTTTTTTTGGGACTTTTGTGTTGCTTCATCTAGATCACCACCTGCATGCTTCACCCTGATAGGGCTAGAACCTTGTAGCTTGAAGACTAACAATAGAGGAAAGATGAATACAAGGAATTCTAGGAGGCAATCGCTTTTACGACAAATGAACACCACAAGGCTATCTTTGATGTGGTGCATTCCTAGGAAAGGGTGCACTGCTTATGTACTAGGTTGTCGCAATTGGTCTGATGGGTCACTTTTGCCATTGGTTAGTTGGGTTATTGTGGGATCCACTATTTTTTGTGGGTTGTTGGTGTGGGGGCTTTGTCCTTTGGTCTTAGGTTCTCTAAGGTCTTTGCAAGGTAGTTTTTGTTTTGCCTTGGCCTCATGCATCCCACCATTCTCCTCTCCTTCTCGTTATTGCCTAGATGGGGAGGCTTTTCCCCAAAAATGTTTTTGCCTAGTTCTGCTTGGGGGTGTTTACCCCTAGGAGCATTTTGTTGTGGGGGTAATCACCCCTAAGGTTATTGTACATTATCTATTTAGATATTAGTACAGCTTGATCTTTTCTCATTTAAAAAACTCTTGGTTTATTCTTGAGTACTGAATTACAAAAGCACCTATTGGTTGCCTTATGATTATGAAAATATATACCTAAGATGCATTTGTGTGATTATGATTTTTCTTTAAGAAATAATCAAGATTATATTAAGAAAAGTGCAATGTATGTACAAACAAAATTATAGGAGCACACAACATCCTATAAATGTAGTCAATCCTTGCCGTCCCCAAAACCTAGGCACGACCAATCCACATACCCAAAATTATCTACCCGTTTGAAGTTCAGTGGATCCCCTCATCCTACAATCCCATGCTTCATCGACCAAATAATGGTTGAATCAACATCAAGAAATTAGGAAAACCTGACAAACCCCCAATCCCTAGGCACGCCTCATTGCCTAGAGCCTCTTCGAGAGTTTGGTGCACTCATAGTCCCTACACTCTTTGCAGTGTATGTCCTGAAGAATCTCCTGATGCCTTTCAGTGTCAACAAAGGCCATAGCCTCTTGAAAGTTCTTGAACTTTGCCTCCTTTTTGGTGCACCTTGCCTTGTCCCCCTTCCCATTTGGGTGTAGCTTGGCTGCATTGCATCAAATGTGTTGCTGCAATGTAAGCTGAGCTATATTACAATTGATGTCCAGCACAACATACGGGCACTTCCCCTCCCAAAGCTAGATTTTCGCATTAGTTGCATGTGCTCTATCTAGTTGTTGCTGAAGCTACACAACATCTATCTATTCTCTCCTGGGTTTGCTTGGCCTCCCGCTTCCTCTCCACTCTGTCGCTCCTCTTGTTGAAGCTCTGCTTTGATTTGCACATGTAGCTCATCAATGGGCATTGCCCTAGTTGATTCTTCCTGCAACTCCCATAAGCTTTTGATTTCATTTTCTAGCTCTATGTTGTAGCATCGCTTGAAGTGCAACCTGTTGAAAGGCCTTCTCATGTGTGTTCCATTTGGCTTCCCACATGGCCCTTTCTTCCGCCCCAGCCTGCTTTGCGGCCTCCTCAGCTGTCTTTACAAATTCCTTCTTACAACAGTGTTGAGTTTCTTGGCATAGCCCTTTGGCACTAGACAACCCTTGCTGCCCCAACTCCTCCATAGGCTTAGCCATTCCCTGCACCAAATTCGTCATCTATATCAGGTCTGGCCATTGTGTCATCCTTGATCTTGACGTTGACCCCAAATCCCCATGCCCTGTCACCCTTCTAGTGTAAATGAATTGTGGCACTGCTTGCGATTCCTGTAGCATCACCTGCAACCCAACCCTTGACAAAGCCAAGCCAAGATAAGTGCTGAATGACACACTCTACACTGCCTTTGGAGCTCTGCAAGGAAAAATTGCAACAGATTAACAGCCATATCAAGCCTCAAGCATCTAATAAAGGTGAAATGTATTCCCAGGAGCTTAGACGAACTCTTGGAATGAACCAAGAATCTATCGATTAGCACCATGGCATCATGCTAGAGCTGTGATAATGTTGACTTCGGCACATGTCTACTCGCCTTTTTAGGCACTACCCTTTTGAAGAAACCTTTTGCAAGCTCAAGGCTTAGAATAATTGGGAGAATTGCTTCACCCTTCGTTAGAACCCCTAGTGATATCACTAGCATTGTCTCAGTTAACTCGATCTTGACACCTTGAATGATTGTCTCATCCTTGACCCAATTGGTGAAGAGTGCATCATCAACCAACTCGGGATCCCCTTCCAACTTCGTCAAGAGCTCTGCCTATCCCACTCGTTCAACTAATTTTCCACTGTGCAAGATTTGCTTGAAAAGCAGAGCAAGAAGGCTCAAAGATAGGTGTTCGACCCATTACCATTGAAGCTTCTTGCTATAGTTTGACCCTAGTTGTAGCCACCTGCGTTAGCTGAGGATGTTGGGCCCTGAAGATTAAATTGTTCCTTGTCTTCCACAAGGACCAGAATATCACTATTGCTGTTGAGTCCGCATTTAGATTAACATGTGATGGTGACACGGCCGCCCACCAATTTTCCAATGCAAACGGGCATTGATGAACAAAGATTTAATGTCTCAAGTGTATTCCAACATAAGGGGCAAATATGATTAAGGTTTAATCATCTCACCTTGAGGAGAGCCCACATCGGAAGCATAGCATGTTTAATCAACCAAACAAATACCTTCAATTTCTCTGGTAATCAGCCTTTCTAGATAGGTCGCCAACCTTGAATCGGGGGGAACTTAGTTTTAAGAATATCTCAAGGTGATCTGCCCATTAATCCCTTTTGTATCATATTTATAGATGGCTTGCCACATCAGCGAGCCCAACATTCTAGCCTTCCATTGTTGATACTTTTGATGCATAATGTGTATCCATTGGGCCAAACATTCCTCTAGTTGTAGCAATCTGTTAAATTGGCATTGATATCCCATAATAACCTCATCATGATACTTTGGTACCCCATGTTTCCCTGCCTCCTTAGGCTTTGTTGCATTCTCCCAGCACATGAGATGCAATTGTTCCCCTCCTTTGCCTTTCGACCATGCAAATTTTTGAATGATTTGATCTACTTTGAGGATGATCCTTGCTGGGGGCTCGGGGTGGTGGAAGCCATGGAAGCAGTGAATCAGGCCGGCACTATAAGAATGGAGGATGCCAGAATAATCCTTCCTTTTCTTCCTAGGAAGCAGTTGGTCCAATGTTTGTTATGTTGTTGTAATTTTTGTAGCAAGGCCGACCACGTACGAGTTTTGTGCTAGGAAAACATTGGCATCCCTAGATACAAGTCTTGTTCTGTGTCTGGTAGGATCCCCTAGATTTGGGAGATCCTACCCTTAACCTGACCATTAGTATTCACCAAATGTAGCATCAACTGTCCTTTGTTGATCTCAACTCCCACCTCTTGGGCCATTTGATCAAGTGCTCAATTAAGTGCAAGGGCCTACGGGGCAGCTGCTCATGAAAACAAGATAGTATCATCTGTGTAATGCTCAGCAAGGCATTCAACCCCATCTATTTCTAGACTTCTTACTCCTTCCACCTCATAGGATATTTGTAAAATGACCATGGTGATGATGAATAGGAGTGGGGAAAAGGGATCTCCCTATCTAAGCCCTTGGCCCAACTTGGCAAATCCCCAAAGTTTACCATCAATATCAAAGGAGTAGCTCCTTGAAGCCTGCAACTGAATATAAAGATCCACAAACTTGGAATCAAACCCTTTACAAAGCATAATCTCCCTTAGTGCCTTCTAGCTAATTGTGTCATATGCTTTCGTGATATCCAACTTGACGCACATCCTTGGGTAACCTATATTATGTAGTGAGCAGAGAATCTCTTATAGCAATATAACCTAGTCTTGCAGGAAACAACCTTTTACAAAACTTGCCTAATGTCCTCCGACCAACTTAACTTTGGCATCATCAGGGCCAGTTGGTGGACAAGCATTTTCATGAATAGTCGAAGTAGGGTATTACAAACCCCAATGGGTAGGAACTCCGAGGGGGCCATGTGATTAGTTACTTTTGGGATAAGAACTATCCTTGAATAGTTAATCTCATGTCAAACATACTGCCAATGTAACATCTTGTTAAATGCATCTAGTAGGTTTTCTCCCTAGGAGATATGCAAACTCCACAAAAAATTCAATTGGCCATCCATCTGGACTTGGAGGTTTGTTTGTTTTCATTGACACCATAGCTTCTTCTAACTTTGTCATCATGAATGGCCTAAACGACACCCTATTCTGCACCTCACCGATAACCCCATTGACCCACATTGATAGCAGCAGGGTTCTATGCTTACTCCAAATGTTGGTCCAGTACCTATACATTGCCTAACCAATATCTTGGGTGTCGACCTGCATAGTGCCTTCCTAAACCAAGTGTATTGTCCTCTTCACTTTCCCTTTTACCTTGGCAGTGGTGAAGAAGAATCTTGTTTTTCTATCTCCTTCCCTCAGCTAGGTGAACCTTGCATGTTGCCTCCAATATGTTTCCTCTTTAGGTGAAAGCTCTTGTAATGCGTTGAGGATTGCATGTTCCTCCTCTAACTTCGCTCCTTCCTCCTATTGCAGTTGGATTTCTCCTAGCCATTGTTGCAATCTAACCCGATGAGCATGAAAAGAATATTTATCTTTAGATCCTTTGGAGTGAAGGTTCCATTTGAGTTGGTTCAATCCATTCTTCAAGAACTCCCACGGGTCCCTCTGCACCTTGTAAGTCTCCCAAATCACAACCACCATTGGTCGAAGCCAAGGCTTTATTAACCAAGCCTGCTCAAATCGAAATAGATGAGGACTTTGCAGGCTTTTGCAAACCTTATAGACAATTGAAAGATGATTTGAAGCCTGTCTCTCCTTCCTAGAAACTTGAACATCAAATTTCAGTAAAAGATTCGAGCTTATTTGAACCCAGTCAATTTTGGACAACACTCGATCCTTACCACATCGTCGATTACTCCATGTGAATTTGCAGTCCATGATCTTCATGTCAATAAGCTCATGGTCTTCAAGAAACAATAGGAATTCTAGACACCTTGGAGGGTCCTTGTTGTCACATCTAGATTTCTCCCATGGAT
The DNA here is from genome assembly GCA_015680685.1 of Gnetum montanum. Lineage (NCBI taxonomy): Eukaryota > Viridiplantae > Streptophyta > Gnetopsida > Gnetales > Gnetaceae > Gnetum > Gnetum montanum. The sequence continues at coordinate 20,767 of MNCI01000744.1, read as the reverse complement.
GAAACTGTTGATTGAAATTGCCTATTAGAATCCATTGTCTCTAATTTGGAACCACTCGAGACACCCTTTTGAGCTCTTGCAGCCGAATCTCCCAATTCTAGGCCTCATAAACATTGGTAAGCCAGATTCCCATAGGAATGACGAAGATTGTTATGCTTCATGTGGATGAGTCCACGAGAGTGAAAGGCAATCATGAAATTATAGCTAGGTCACCTACCCTACCCTGATAGGGAACCAACTGCGTTTGCTAGCCATCCCACATCAAGAACTGAGATTCTATTTGTTGTAGTTTTGTTTCCTGCAAGCATACTACATTGCATTCTTCATTTCGTACAATTTCTTTTAGGGTATTTTGTTTATAGTGTGTACCTTGACCCTTACAGTTCCATGACAGAATCTTCATGGTCTATTGGCAGATCGTTTCTTGTAGATCTCTTTCAAGGTTTGTTGAAACCCCAAATCGATCTCAAGTTGAGTCTTCTTACCATGGGCAATCGGTGTTAGGGGGTGACCAATCTTTCCATTACCTAGTGACACAGGAAAAGCCCCCACCTCCATCTCAACATCCTCCTTGTGGGGCATTGCAATCCTCATCATTTGGGGCTTCGAAGATCCCTTTACAGTAGACACCTAGCTCCCCAGTGGGGGAAGATTGGTACCTTCAGCAACCAAATTTGATTCCAAGAAGTGGGAGGTCCCCTTCCCCTTAGAAGAACCTTCCGCGACCTTACTATGACGCTTAGGTTTAGCAATATCCAGGACCAAGCGACCCTTCCTGCCAACCTTGAACCAATTGTATTTTGTATTTTTTGCAGGTGGCTGGGCCTTTGGCTGAACCCTGCAAGTAGCAACCTTAGAATTCACCTTTCCATAGCTGCCGACCTTGTTTGGGGAGGTTTTATCATTAGTGATGTTCTCATATTCTACATGTATCTTTTCTTCCCCCGAAGAAAGATCTAAAATCATCTCTCACACTAGATCCCTCAATGACAATGACCGTGATACAAAGAAGCACGCAAATCCCATTCTCTCCATTGAACCGGTAAACTTATCAGATGCTATAAACTCACCGAAGAAACGTTCAAGGGTTTTCAAGAATTCTGTTTTCCACATTTCCTAGGGAGTATCAGATGCCCTGATCCACATGAGCGCCTGAGAGAAAAAGGTCTTCATCCTTGTGTGCGTTGTTCACCATGGTGTCAAGGCCAATCGACGAGCCTTGTAAAACCACAGCCCTCCCACAAGCACCCTATCCTAGTCAGTGGCACAACGAAAGATCAAAAGCAGCAAGTCCTTTGATAGGCCACGAATCTCAACAACCTTCAGACTCCATGTCGTACTCGCCCACTTCACAAGAAGGTCCATTCGGGGTCTGGCACCATTAGATACAAACTTGTCGATTAGACTTACCTCCATCATCCGTCACCCATCAGAAGGAGGACGTTGGGCTTGTAACCGCATGATGCCCTCTTGCCTGGAATAGGCTTCTATGCCTTTGTCCCTTTGTCTTCATCCCCCACTGTTGTTTCCTAGTATTGAGCTTTCCCCCATCCCCTCCTTAGCCGCTCCTCCTGCATTCTTCCCTAGTGGGTACCCCCTGGTGCTCATCCCACTGATGCCTGCCCCATCTACGACTGCTGTGGTGGCACCGCTTTTGCTCCCACTCCCCTGCCCATCCTTGCTCCTGCTCCTGCTCCCATTTCAAATTCAATTGTGTAATTATGATTTTAACATAGCAATGTAATTTTCTTTTCTACAGGAATTCTTACAGTTTTTGAGATCATTTTTATTGTTCTTGTATCTTAACCAAGCAAATACATAGTACAGTTGGAAAGTGAGAGTGAAGAGAATTGAAGCAAAGAAGTGTACAAGAGAATGTAGAAAGGGTTTTGGGCTAAATGCTTTTTCTGTCTGAACTATATCTGTATTTATGTTAGATGAAGGATAAGCTATTACATAATTCCTCTCTCAATTACAGCTGTCAGCAATAAATACATACTCAATTATAGATGTCAGACAACTGTGAACAAGTACTAAGTTTATAACTACACAATTATGTTTCCAACAAAAAGGACTTCTAGTTTGCATTATTTTCTTTAATTGTAGTTTTTCAAAAGTTCCATTTACGGTATCTTGTTAAATCGCAGGCACAGACAGAAATTCTGGCAAGCGGAATACAGTCAGTTGATCTTGATCCATCATGTGAATGCCAGCTAGCTTTTCACTTGAATAATGGATGGTATGCTTATTTTTTATTTAGACGGTCTTTTGAAACTTTGCAGGAACTAGTTAAGTGTTTTGCTAAAATTTTCCAAGAACATATCATCATTTTGCAGTTGTAATTTGAGTTTCCCTTTTTGATACTTTTTTTAATAAAATGAAGTGCTGATCTTTTTTTTCTTTTTTTTTGGGGAGAAAAGGCAGGGTTAAGATATTATGTACATAAAATGTGTACTAAGGCTGAAGAGAAATCAACACTTGAATCAGAAAATTGAAGCTAGGAGGTGAGGAAACCACACCGCACCACCACCACACAGACCATCAAAAGAAGACCCAGACAACAACCATAAAAAATTGGGCTAATGAACAAAAAATTGACGTTACCATAAGGTTTGTGGAATCCCAGAAACCAAACAATAGAAATCACCAACATACAGAAAATGACAGCTCATCATTTTGTAAAAAAAGGGATTTGCAGCTACAAATAGGCCTTTCTTGATTGTGGAACCCATCTAGTATATTACGTTCAGCCTTTGATTTAACAAAATTAGTAGCCTTTTAAACCCTTTGGAACTCCTACCATCTATTTTCCTTCTGCTTTGGGTTGAGTTCATATGCTTTGTTAGAGTACAAAGCTAGTGACTTGCAATTGATAAAGGCATGGAGGTTACTCTAGGAAGTTCTCCTGTGGATGACTATCACGAGATATGGGCATTTAGTTGATTTAAACCAGTGCCAAGCATTACTTTCCAGTTGTTCTAGGAAATGTTGATGGACTTTTATACTTTTATGTGTATTTCTTTATACAATACATCCCAACCTTTCCTTTTCACTAAAAAAAAAGCGCTTGTTCAACTGAATAGTTGGCCACAAGAAACATATAAAGTAACCATGTCAAATCAGTCTAATGGTATAATGATATTTTACTTTCTTTTTTTCAAGTAACACTCTTCGTAGGGAAAAGACATTTCTCGAAGGTTCAACTCATGAGAGAAACATGAGGGGTGGAAAAATAACTAAAGCAGACATAGTGGACGAAGTAGAGTTGGGTGGAGATCCTTAGCAAGATGGTAGATGCAATGATGGGGGTAGGGCTTGCAATTGCAGCAATGGCGGGTGTAGTGGGGGCTAGTGTAGTAGTGGCAGGGATAGCGGTGGTGGACATACCACTGGAAGGGATAGCGGTGGTGGGGGGTGATGGTTGCGGTGGTGGTTGACAGGGAGATGAGGCAGAGGTCTTTGGTGGCAGCGAAGTGGAGGCACACGACAAGGGGAGCTACGTTAGTGTAGCTTAGCATGCTATCCTGGGAACAGGCCTTGAGGGGGCTCCAAGGTGTCCTTCCTTAACCTTGATGGCCAAGGTGTGTAGGTCGCTGGTGCATGGTGACTTGGCATGGGAGGCATAGATGAGTTGTGGAAGGAGGGACTAAGGCTTAAGATGCATGCACATGCTCTAGAAGGTGTCCATATGCTGAGGCATAGCCTCATTGGGAGGTTTGTCTTGGTTGGATCCAAGCTGCATCTTTAGGGCATGTGACGTTGGGTGCCTTCATACTAGGGGGTCATCGGACTGGAAATCCACATGCTTGCTGGGGAGTTGCTCCTCTTTATTTTCCCGAATATGGATGCCAAGGATTAAATCCTACTAGGGGTCTCTAGTTTTTTCACACCAAGGGATTGGCTTTGTTTCCTTGGAGGCTTGGGGCTCATTGGGCATTGGATTTATTCTTGTGCACGTTGGTCTAGGTTTGAGTGTCAGGAGTGCCATGGGAGTTTTGGACCATGGTCTTCTTACGAACATTTGTTGGGTTCTTCGATGAGTTTATAGCTTTTGATAAATTCACCTTGACCAAGGAGAGAATGGGACACATTCGATTTTGTGTATTGAGGTCACTCTCCTTAGATGATCTCCTTAAAGAGGTCATCCTTGACTTGCCAATTGGGGAGGAAGTTTTTGGAGTTGAATATGAGAATTTCCAAGCATTGCCTCCTAAGCTTAGCCAGAACCATGCGTCAAAGGCTTGTGGTATTTGTGGAAAGGGGAATCACTCCACAAAGGAGTGTCATGTTTGACAAAAGGGAAAACAACATTTGGGTTTGGATGTGGATGGATGGACCCTTGTTGGGTGTAAATAGGAACATGCTATTGAACCTTTGATGGTACTAGGTGCTGTTGTGCCTCTGGTTCCCTTACCCCCTCCTTGTCCCTTTCCTCCTTACCCCATCCCTTCCTGCCCCTCTTGTCCCCCATTGTCGGGAGTGGGGGAAGGGGAGGGGAAGCCCAAGGGATCGTTTCTCTCCACTGGTGGACTCGTTGGCCGCTAAGGACACACCCTTGGGTGCCTCATTTGAGTTAATGTTTCAAGTCTTGTCTCTTTGGCACTAGATTTCGGTAGAACGGGGATCCTTTAGACCACTTCTGGAGCTTGTTCTTCAATCGCTATGGGCGAAGGACCTAGGTTTCGCTATAGTGGTCGAGCCAACAAGATGGGCAGACCTGTTGGCCTTGAATTGAGATTGAAAATGACACAAAAGGAAATTGATTTTGAAACCGAGACCACCCTGAGAGGGGTGTACAAGAAAAGGTCTACTAGTAGACCATGAATATTCTCTCATGGAATTGTAGGGGACAAGGTACCTTGTATAAAAGACGTACCCTGAAAGAGTTAACACAAACCGGGAAGACCAAGCTTCCATGGATACAAAGGCAGTTTTTGGAATGACCAATATGGCAAACAATCTTTGTAGATTCAAGGGGGAAGGCAGGGTGACTAGCCACCATCGCTAGGGCCTCTTTGTAGCAGCTAGACTCCTCACAATGAAGTATGACCACCTTCATGCCATCATAGGGCTTATGGCTAATCAATTTCTATGGACCATAAGGATTAGATGCCTAGTTGGTAGAGCTGTATTGGATTGCTGAGAAAATTCTAGATAAAAAGGCATGGCTCCTTATTGGTGACTTCAACGAGAGGTTGTTCTCATGGGAGAAAATCGGGGGAGATTCAACCCTGCCCCTTGGAAGTCATGAGTCCATGATGTACCTCCAAAATTTTGAGCTCGTGGATGTGCAAGTAACAAGTTGCTAGTATCCTTGTAGTAATCGTAGGAAAGGAAGGGAGCATGTGATGTCCAAGATTGATAGTGTTGGCTAGCTTTGTGCTTAGTTTGGCTCATGAGTTTCACATGTTGGGACATGAGAGAAGGACCTCTGATCATAGAGCACTGCTTTGCTCCTTTAGCACACATGGTACAATGGGGTCGTGATTGTTCAAGTTGGAAAGATCTTGGTGGAACAAGCCCTAGCTTGCTAGTCTTGTCTATGATGTGTGGAGGATGTAGGGTGAACATGTCGTTGACATTGCTATGTAATGCTATTGGGTTGATATTTGGTTTGGGGGAGATCCCTCACCCAGATCAATCCACATTAACAAGGTTATCTAGCCTTAGGAGAATGGCTAGCTTGTGGCACCAATTACCAAATAGGAAATTTTTGAGGCTCTCAGGTCTATGAGATCTAATAGGGCCCCAAGGTTAGATGGTTGGCTAAGAGAATTTTTCAAAACCTTTTTCAACATCCTTGGTGAAAACATTGTGAATGCCTTCAAAATAATGCTCAGTTGAGGCCAAGTTCGGAATGAAATTAACTACTCTAGAATTATCTTAGTTGCTAAAGTGGATTATCACACTAAGCTGGCCCATTATGCGGATGATACAATCTTGGTCACCTAGGTGGCTGTACCGTAGGTAGATGCAGTGGCTAAAGCCCTGCAGAGAATGTTCTGAGAGATCAGGCTCTTAGTTAATTGGGAAAAATCCACAGTTTACTTTTTCTGTACAGATACAAACATGAGAAGCTGTACTTGTTGAGACTTGGGAATACTGCAAGGCTCTTTGTAGGATGCATATTTGGGAATACCTATTTTTGCTTGGCATCAAAAAACTACTTGGATCTGCCTAATACAACAACTGCAAACTAGAGTACAACACTGGACTTGTCACTTTCTCACCAGAAAAAGGAAAATGCACCTTGCCTCATCCGTCTTGCTTGCAATTGGACAGTACACTATCTTAGTTCTTGTTCCCCCAAAAGGGATCATTGACAAAATCAACCAAATTGTTTGCAATTTTGTCTAGTTGTTTTTTTTGGGGGGGAGGTGTGGAAGGTGGTGATCATATACTCCTAGTATGTTGGGAAAAGATGGTAAGGCCAAAAAATGCTGGGGGTCTGGGCATTACCAGTTTTCATGATGTGGTCACTTTGAGCTATTAGACTCTCGTCAACCATTTCCTCAGTGATAAGCCAAAGAGACATTGGATCACAATACTTTTGCAAAAGCACACCCTTTTGCATACGAGTCCCCAGGGCTCTCCGATTTGGTGTAGCGTTTGTGTAGTTAGTCAACAATTACAGTAGATGGGGTTGTTGGGAGTTCAACCGTGCCACTTATGTGCACTAAATACCCCACGGGGCAAGGATGGTGGCAAATTTGGTGTGGCCACTTGCGAGAAAAAATTAACTATTTTTTATGGTTAATCATGTAGGGGACACTACTGGTACGAGCTCTACTTCATGTGCATAGGCTCGCTGTGAACACCATGTGTTTGTTGTGCAATGAGGTTGATGAGATTGTGCAACATTTCACGTCGCAATTTCATGTCATGTGTGACCTAGGCAGCTTCGGTAGCCATGCTCCAGTTGTGGGGGGATTCTTTGGTAGGGGTGAACTTGTGGATGTTTTGTTAGGCATGAAATGAATATATTTTTCAAAACGTGCCTTTGCCTTCACTTGTCTCCATTCTCCATCGTGCACTGCGACTTTGGCGAGAGGCAACAATGGCCATGGGTTTTATGCCAACTTTTGAGCTAGACTATTAGCACTTCTAGAATAACCAACTGCTTTGGGCTGTAGTGCAGCAGATGGGGTGGAAGGGCATGCTCCCCCTCCTTGTAGGTGACCCTAACCTTGCTGACGCCTCCTACTTGAGATGGCACAATGACTTCACCACTTTTCGTGGTGTTCGCATTAGACTCACAAAGGAAGGGATTGTCGAATACCTTGGTATTTTAGTGATGGGAGAAATTATGTTGCCTTTGGGATGTGGGCTTCAGGATGTGGAGAGCTTGCTTCAAGGATCCATTCTCAAGGCATGCAGTGGATAGGTCCCAAAGTCGGCCTTTCTGCCCCTCTAGCAGGAGGCCATGGAGCCCATTGAGCACTTCTTTGTTCAATCCGACAATATGTGGAAGCTCCTTAAGGTGCTTTTTGGTTTCCTCTGCTACAGGTGGCTTAGCTACTAGCCTAACCCCCTGAAATCCTTTCTGGTGTCACTCTAGCAAGGCAACATTCTAGCCTGATCTTGGCCCTCTAGAATGTGGTGCAATTGTGGGAGCCATTGCTAGCCAAACTCATCTAGGTCAGGAAGACATATATGCATTGTTGCCCCTTGTTGGAGGGCGAATCTTCCTCCTCAGCCAAGGTTGTTTTGGACAACCATCTAGGGACAGAGTTGCCAGAGGAGGGTGGTGAGAACCCTAACTACCAAGTGTCCTCTATGCATCGGTTGTTGATCCAAGAGCAAATTAGGTCTGTGGAGGAATAGGTTCGTTAGGAGCTCCAAAGCCAGTTCGAGGCTGACCTGCTCTGGGCTGTTGCAGACACAAAGGCCTATGAGCAGGTAGGATGGGAGGAGGAGTTGAGAAGGCAAGAGGAGGAAACCAAGCATAGTAACAAGAGGCTGAGCAGCAGCTAAGGGAAGTGGCCTTAGAGGAATGATGCCAGAGAGAGTTTTAATGGTTTGTCATTGTTGGTGTCTAGGGGTTTTTGGTTAAACCTTTTTTGCTAGGGCCCAATCTATGGGGTCCATTGCTGATTAGGGTTTCTCCCATGAGCTTGTGTCTTCCTTTTTCTCTTGTTTCATGTTAATATATTCTCAAAAATTTGCTCAAAAAAATTATTAATGTTCTTATCAATCACGACTACCAAAACCCAATGTCAATGGCAAAATAAACACACATATGAACAAAACATCATAATAAGGTGCACACACACACACGCACACAAAGACTTACAATAATCAATGTAAAAACTCAAGGAGAACTAGTGTGTTATAGAAAGGACCCTTAAAGAGGTCTGCAGAAAATAATCTAGTAGTAGACCATGTAACTCCTTAATTGAAATTATAAGATGTAGGGTTTCCTCGATAAATGAAATATCCTTAGGGAGATTTTCAGATAGGAGAATTGGGACATGGTTTGTTTTCAAGAGACCAAACTTTCTAGTCATTGACAGAAGTTTATACGTTGGGAGGAGTGGCATTCTTTTTTGTTGATTCTAGGGGAAAAGTTGTGGGCTTGTGATCCTGAACAAGCTACAAGCTTACTCTGAGTGAAGCTTAACTTTATTGATGGATGCTAGGATTGCATCTCCATATCACAAAATGCTATGGCCCATAGATATTGGTAGATTGACTAAGGGAGTTGTACCTGCTTGCTGAGAAGGTTCAAAACCATGATAAATGGTTTATTGCTGGAGACTTCACATCTATTGTTGTTGTTCATCTTCTTGTTCAAACACAGTCATCTTTTTGTTGATCATTTGTTGTCCTAGCTATAATCTCCTCTTGTTGCTATTTATTTCTAGGCATCTCCCTTGTGATTGAGCTCTCCTTATTTCTCTAATAAGCACACACACTCTCTCTGTTTTTCTCCTTTTTTTTTGGCCTTCCTCTCCCCTCTCCTCTCTTTATAATTGCTAACAGAATTCAAGAGATGATGAGTTGTTTCTTGTAATTGATTCTTTATTGAAAACTATCCTACTTCTCCTTGTTTTTTTAAATAAAGAAAAAAACCTTTTTTCACACCACCTTGTCATGAGTTCAATTCTTCCCATGATCTCTCTTAAAAATTAATCAAAGTATATTCTAACAGGTTGCAGTTTCAATTCCTTGAGTTGCAACTTCTAATTTTTTGAAATTCTAATTTTGCCAAGTCTTAGGTTCAAATTTTTTTGATCTCATATAGCAGAAAACTGATAAGCATAAAAAAATTAAAACATAATATCCACCTTTGTACCTTCTTTCTTCAGCAATATGTCACCTCTAAATTTATCTACAAAAAATATGTAGCTGTGCTTCATTTCTAGCTGTTGCTTTTGTGACATCAAAATACTAGAGGGTGGTATTGAATGCAATTCATGCACAGGAACTAGCACGATGCTCTTGCGCTAAATTCTAATGATTTCTACGATGTCACAATTCACAAGATTCAAAAGGAACTATCTGACATAGGCAATCAGGTTCTTAGGGTTCAGTTTTGAATGTTATATTGCTCATAGCCATCGGCTGGGCAATTTTGTAATTTTCTCTCCAGGAAGTATTTTGAGGTGGGGCATGCCCTTCCCAAGTTTTCTTTTGTTGGGATGTTCATCCTTGGTGGGGCTCCTCTCCTTCTATGGATGTTTGTTGTTCTCTAGTGGGTGTTTGGGGAGTTCAAACCCCCACCCCCACTTTGGTGGGTTTCCTCCCCCTATTGTGGCTTCCCTTGGGTTCCTCCTAGGTTTTGTTTGTTTTTGCTGACTGTTCATAGGCTTTGAATTTTACATTTGTGATTTCAACAAATATAATATAATATTTAATATTCATTAGTTTCATGTGTAATTCCCCACATTACACCTTGTATAAGTTTTTTAAATTACTCTTCCCATGCAGGTCTGGAGTTCTAAATTTAATTACAAACTGTATAACACATATTCATTGCCCACCACCACCATGGATGTAAGTTCTTTGCATGTAATTTTTTACTTTAGTCTTTGTATTCGTAAATTATAATTCTTACTTTTATGTTAGGAATGATGATTCACCAATACGGTTCTGTAGGAGAAAGCCTGCATGGCTTGCTCTAGATTCAGTAAGTTCATTGTTATGAGGTTCCTTTGGTACAATTCAACTTTTTTGTTATTGATTAAATTTAGACATGCACTACCAAGATTGAAAGTTGTCTTCAGGGTTTGGAATATGTTAATAAACTACATTGCTTACCTTGCGAACTATGCTCTGTAATATATTTGTAGTCATCTTAGCTATTCCATTTGTTTCAATGTTTGAAAAAATTAAGAAATATATGTTTAATTATTGAAATTGGTGGGATTTTCTATTCTTCTTTAACATCATCATCATCTGAGTTTTGTCTTAATTATACTTATGAAGATTGGATCACATTGTAGATCAATTTTCCATTCGTAAGATTCTAGATTGTGATTCAGAATCACATGGAATTGCAATATTAAACAATAATAAAAAATTTCAAATTTTTAATCATTTTTAAAAGCATAAGTAATTAAGAAGACAAAACATTGAAAATCCATTAAAAAATCAATATATGCAACTTTAAAATAGAAATTTCCAAAAATTTTAATATAACAATAATTCATCAAGCATGAATGTATTGGTTAGATGCAAGCGAGGGAGGATAGGTAGGAGTGGGAGTGCTATGAATGCAGGGAATGCAGGCAACGGTGGCAAAGTGGACAGCGCTAGCGTGGATGGTGGTTGTAGGGAAATTGGGGTGCATTTTAGTACGGGAGGTGGGTTGGATGAGGATGTAGAAACTGAGGTTGTTGTAGGTTCGTGCGCGAAATCTAGAAGCGAGGGTGCTAAGGGGCTTAGGAGTGGGGCTCCCTAGCTCCCTAGGGATAGAAGTATTGAGGAGTTTCTTTGGGCTGAGGGCTCATTGAGTCTTTGTGTGAAGGCCCCTCCTAGCGAGGGTGTAAGGACAATGGAGAGAAGCCTTATTGGGAAATTCGTCTCGGTGGGAGCTTACCCTATGTTGGATTTGGTTAAGAAGTGGGTGGTAGCGAATTGGGGATTTTGCCCTGTAGAGGTGTGCAACCTCCTTGGGGACCTTATTCTCTTGGTTTTATAGTTGGTGATGGATATGGATAATCTTGATGGGTGGTTCTTGGTTCTTTGGGGCTTAGGGCATAGCCCTGACTCATTGAGGGCTAGGCATGCATCATGATCAAACCTATTTTTGAGGGCTCTTGTGTTGATTCAGGTTTCTGGGATCCCGTGGGAGCTTTGGATGATGGAATTTCTTAGAATATTAGTTGCTCCTTCAGTCGATTGATAGGATTCTTGGAAAGGATGGGCTTTGCTAGATTTTGTGTTTGGAGGTCACTGTCATCAAAGGATCTGGTTAAGGAGGTTGTCCTTGACCTCCCCTCTAGGAAGGAGAAAGTGATAGTCGAATATGAAAACGTGGTTATAGACTTGTAGGTGGCCAAGAAACCCAAAGTGTCTCAACACTGTGGGACTTGTGGCAAGGAAGGACATCAAACTGTAGACTATAGGGTGGGTTAGAAGGTGTTTGGCCTAAAGAAATTGGGGGATGGATGGATGGTTGTGACCTAAGGGGGGTTCCCTAGAGGGTCTGCGTAGGGTGCAAGCCCCTTAGGGGTGGGGGTCCAAGTGTCAGTGTCACAAGGGGCTACTGGAAGGACATCATTGGGATCACCAGGGCTGAGGGCCGAGGTCTAGGCGTAGGAGCTTTTTATAGGGACCCCACTAGGATCACAAGGAAAGTCAAGCTTGCCCATTAAGGTTGGGCTACACTCACCAAAGGGTTGCAGTAGAAAGTCAAGGGAGGAACTCCCCCTTATTGGTAGTTGGGTTTCGGTGGTTAGGGGTGGTCCTTTACCGCCCATGAAAAGATTACAAAGGGGGGTGCTATGGATGAAGGAGCTTTCCCAGTCTTCCTAGACGCTAGCAAGGTTGGACGTCCATTGGGCCTTGTGTCTTGAGCCAAGAAGACGTAGTTGGAGATCGACTTGGGGGTTAAAACCACCCTCATGGAGGTTTACAAAAAATGCATGGCGAGTAGGACATGAGGATCCTCTCATGGAACTGTAGGGGGTAGGGTACCCCCTATAAACAAAATACCCTTAAAGAAATAGTGAAAAGGGAGAAATGTGATGTTGTCTATTTGTAGAAGACCAAACTCCAACAACAAGAGGACCATTGGATTTCTAGAGATAAGGTTATGCATGTTCAAACTTTTTTAATAATATAATAGAATAATAATATTTAATTATTATAAAAGATAATAGAAATTCTCAAAAATACACAATACTGATGCTCTGCTAATCATCACAACATTGCAACTAATTTCTAGAAGTCTCAAATAATTCAATTCATCACACATGAAATCATGCATAATCTACAAAACATTGCAACTGATTTCCACAAGTCCCAAATAATTCTATTTATCACGTATGTGATCATGCATAACCTGCAAAATATAATTGCAAATTTGGCAATCTACAATATTCTACATCCAAATTTCAATGTTTAACCTATTTGCTTCACATGCTGACATAGCAGAAAAATTAAAGACAGCCCACTAACTAATTTTCTGAAACCGAAAGTTCCATACAGGTATAAGATCCTCCAATACTCCGTTTTGCTCCAAACAACTCCTGAACCCACATAGATACCACCGTCATAGTCCCAAATCCAAATTTCAGAGCAAAACAAAGTTCATCCTTGAAGCTAAAAGTCATGGGTATGAAAAATAGGAGACACAGGATAAAAAATAAACTTAGAATCGATTTCTGCATAAAGAGAAAACCCATATTCTCTGTGCAAGTGGTGAAGAAGGTGGTGTAAAAAATGTTACGATCACATGTTATATGTTTGATACATATAATGGATAGATACACTTTATAAGTTATGCTTTTTAAAACTTTTCATATTACGTTACTTTTTCTTTTTCACATAGCATTATAAATTGGCTTTTTTTCTAACCATGAATATTTTCATAAATCTATTTTCTATTTTCTTTCTGCAACTAATATCTAAACATTCAGAGATGCATAAAAGGCACACTAGGTCTCCAGATCAAAATCCATTTGAATTTGCAAGATTCTTATCAAACACACCATGTGTCCACATACTAAAGTCACATCCAAGCATCACACAACATAGCACTATAGTTGAAATGCATGAATGCCAAAATCACACATACAACATAAATATATACCAAACAATTGCTTTTGTACCACAATCCACTATCTTTGCCAACCACACCACTTTCTTAACACATCTCATAGGATTAGTGTATATAATCATGTTTGTTAAGTATGTAAAAACATCATAATCATATCATAAGATCTAAAGCATCATAACATATAAATCAACATGATAACCAACTAACTCATATCTAACAACCCATTGAGAGCCTACAAACACATATATAAACTATAATAATAATGTAATACTCAAGGTCTACAAAAGAGATGTAACATTAAGCTTGATTAACCTCCATCTCATCCTTTGTGTACCTATTTGTCAAGCTTGTACTAGCAATAGAAGCCACGAAAGTTGACATCATGGGCTCAACATAACTTGCCTTCTTGCCCATAGCAAATGTGTAGGCCACATTTTGGCACTTGTAAATAGTGGAAAAATCTCGAACTCCCATAGTTAGTGTTGGGATTCCACTTCTTCTTGTAGGTTACCATAACACAATAATAAATCTAGACCATTTGCTTCTTTGTCACCATTCCAAGACAACTCTGGAACATTTTAGGAGATTAGCTAGTCTTTGAAGTTGCAAGCATCATATGAACATGAAGTGTGTTTCTTGGACTTAGAAATGCTTCTAGAGTGCACAAAGAATTTCTCAACTAATTTTATTGCCTCTCGCCAAAGAAGGCAGAGCTTGGATATTAGTGCCTAGTCATTAACGAAAAAAAAGTCTTCATATAACTTAGAAGGATTAGGCACATCCACAAATATATATATATATATATATATATATTGGAAAAAATCAAGCGAAATTTATTCCCAAAAAGAACGACTATACATAGGTATAGCGCAGGACAGGGCAGCTGACCCCACATCGACAATGGACCCAAACCCCAGGGCCCCATGCAAGTCCCGACTGCCTCAGGGCATCCCCGTTAGCGGGTGATAGGTCCCAACCCTGAACCTTTAAACAGTATTTCGGACTGAGCCGGGCATGTCCCAGCGCCCCCCCCCCCCCCCCCCCCCCCCCCCCCGCGGCCACGTTAGGGGCTTTTGGGGTGGTCATGGTTAGAGCCCCGACTCTCCTTGAGGGTTTGGAGGTCTAGGAACTACTCGCTCGGGCTAGTAGCTGGGTGACAGCGATTCTCTTCAATTATCTAGGCAATACCTGTCATGTGGTCTCTGATAACGTTCTCGATCCATTACAGAGTTTGGCGGTAAGAGTGCGGGGGCAGGGTTTGTTTCTCAGAAATCGTTCCCCCAGCAGCCCGCACCGGCCCCCTGTCATAACTCGCCTGCTCAGCCGTGTTCTCTTTGGGGTCAACATCCTCAGCCGACAAATCCCGTAGCGGGGCCTGGGCCGGCTCGCCCTGCATGCAACTCCCACTCGGAAGGTCCTGGGAGGATAGGGTCGCAAGCTTAGCTGGGACCGCATCACCCCTCGCCAGATGACCTCGGCTCCCCCTTCATCCTTGATACACTAGCGTAGGCCGGAGTAGCAGGACTGGAGTGCCAGACTGCCAAAGAGCACGGATCACCCCCGGGTGTCGACCAGGTCGACGTCGTTGCAGAGACTCCCAGAGGAAGTGGGGGAGGTTAATAGGAGTCTCGACGCGTATGCGCGTGAGAAACATGAAGTGTACCCCGTTGAGTCTGTGGTGGGAACCTAACTGAATGAAGTAATGCTCCACCAGCACCGCCGTGGCTTGCCAGGCTGGTGAGAGGGTCGACCCTCGGATGTGGCCGCTGGCCATCTGGGAGATGGAGCCCCAGAAGAACTCGGCGGCGTCCACTTGGGACCGAGCCACAAGGGGAATCTGGTCCCCTATTGCAGGGGCACCAATTGCCTCAGCCAAGGCATCAACCGTCACCTGGATTTGGCGTCCACGAAAGACCGTGTATTCCCTGTTCCAGTTTGCATAGAACGGTTGGACGTCCATCTCTAGGTCCACCGCGATGCGTTGGAGCAAGGTGGTCCATCCCATCTGCGTAACCATCTGCCAGAGATCAGGTTGGTTTTGAATGTCGGTAGTTGGTGGCTCGAGATAGGCACGCGGTCCCATTACCACAGTAATTTCGCCCCAGAATCTTCTGAACCAGTGAGCCAGCACGACAAGTGGTGGGATAGCTGTCCCTTTGAAGACCCGATCATTTTTGGCACGCCAGAGGGTCCATAAGGTGACAAGCATCTACGAATCGCCAGAGCAATTGAGCGGGGGGAGGTCGGCCGTACTCCAGAAGTTTCTAGCGACGTGGCACTCATGCAGGAAGTGGTGGTGCGTCTCGTCGCGTTGAGTGCACATCGGGCAGATGGTGTCAATGTACATGCCACATGCTTGTAGACGCGTCCGTACGGGGAGCACCTCGTTCAGGACTAGCCACCCAAAAGCCTTAATTTTTTCCGGCAAGCGGTCTTTCCATAGGTGCGTCCAACGAGGATCCTCTGGGAATTGGCGTTTGAGTAGCTCCTGGGATTGCAATGTGGTCTCGTCTTCATGTGTGAGGGTGCGAACGTGCACACAGAGTTGGCGCCAGACCAGGGAGTCCGATGTGGTAGCCACCCAGGGTCGGTATTTCCGCAACAAGNGGGGGGGGGGGGGGGGGGTCGTCGAACGGCGAGGAGATTCTGCAGAGAAGCCGTTGGCTACCCAAGGCAGTCTCCATGGCAAACTGAAGAATGTCGACACCGCCCACCTGGTGGGGGTGTGCGGTCTTCTCCCAAGAAACCAGATGCATCTTCTGTTCGCCCTTTCCGCCGGACCACACAAAATCACGAGTGATCGTGTCAATGCGCTGCATGAGGACGAACGGCGGTGTGGCCATGGAGGCGGCAAATCTCGCCATGGCCGCCAGCATAGTAGTCCCCAACACGATCTTCCCTTTGTGGGATAGGAACCTATTCACCCAGTGAGCCGTGCGCGTTTGAAGTTTCATTATGAGTGCCTGCCAGGTGCGTTGTTTGTGCCAATTGTGCATTGGCATGCCTAGGTACGTGTCCTCCGCGCTCCCCGGGAGAATCCCCAAGATCTGGATGATCTTAGTGCGAACACTGGGGTGGGTATGGGTTATGTATATCGTGGACTTGCCTGTGTTGGTGGTCAGCCCCACTTCCCTCTTCATCTTGTCTATTGCCCGCAAGAGTGCTCGAGCCTGGGGCACGACGGCATGGGTGAAGATCATCGTATTGTCGGCGTAGTGGGTGGTTAAGCATCTGATTCTGTGGATGTCCAGACCGTGAACGCCTTCCTCTGTGCAGTAGGTGTGCATGAGGTCCATCACCAGGAGAAAAAGGAGCAGGGATAGGGGGTCTTCTTGGCGTAGCCCATGGCCAGTGCCTTGGAATCCCCAGAGGTGGCCATCGATGTCTAGCAAATACCATCCTTCCTTTTGAATCTGGAGGCACAAGTCCACGAACGGTTTCGTAAACCCTTTTGCCTGCATTACAGTCCTGAGGGCGGTCCAGCTTACGGAGTCATAAGCCTTTGTGATATCTAATTTGATGCAAAGTTCGGGGAATTTGGCAATTTTGAGAGAGTGCTGGATTTCCTGTAGGAGCAGCACTTGATCCTGGAGATGACACCCTTTGACAAACCCAGCCTAGTTCTGTTCGACCAGACGTGGCATGAGGGGTGCCATCCTGGCAACCACCATCCGCAAGAAGAGTCTCAAGAGGGAGTTACAGACTCCAATGGGATGAAAATGTCCTAGAGATGTGGGGTTGGCCGTCTTCGGGAATAGGACCACGCGGGAGCAGTTGATTTCCTTACGGACTTGTTGCCAGGCAAACATCCGGTTAAAGGCATCCAATAGATTCTGCCCAATCAAGTCTTCGAACTCGCAGAAGAATTCGATGGGCCACCCATTCGGCCCTGGGGCTTTATCCGCCGGCATGGCCTGCATAGCAGCATGTAGTTTGGTGCAGGAGAAAGGTTGCATGAGGCGCTGGTTGTCAAATGGGGTGAGGATCTGCGGGATAGAGAGGGAGATGGGGTCCATGGGTTGCCAGTTCCAGACCTGTTGCCAGTAGTGTAGCAGGGTGTCCAGGCCATAAGATGAGTTAGGTTGTTCCCCATTACCTAGGCTGTGAATCAGGTGCTGCAATTGGTGGCGGGTCCCCCGATGTGCCTTAGCAGCAGCAAAGAAGAATTTCATATGTCTATCGTCGGCCTGAAGCCACTGTATCCGAGCTCTTTGACGCTAGTATTCCTCCTTTTGCTGGTCTAAGGTCTGCAACTCCGCTAAGAGGGCGAGTTCCTCTTGAGTGAGGTCGGCTCCACGCTCTTGTTGGTTCTGGATGTCCTGTAGGTGTGATTGCAGTTGTGTCCTATACCCTTTGAAGTTGTACTTGTCCTCCACTGCTAGGGCCTTGATTTGACATTTGAGTGCCCAGAGGCCGTTCTTGAGGAAATCACGCAGTTCCTGCGTATTGTTATACCCTGACCAAATAGACTGCACAAGCTCACCCAGCCATGGCTTAGTCAACCAGGTTCTTTCAAATCTGAACGGGTGTGGGGTGGGGCCCTAGAAATATCTATCACTAGGTGACATACGATGGCTCTGTGATCTGAGGCCACACGGTCCCAACCGTAGGCGTGGACCTCCCATTCCAGCATTAGCGTCGAGCTGACCCAGACCTTGTTGATGTAGGACTGCACCTGGGTAGCTCCCTGCTGCCTGTTGCTCCACGTGTACCTGCATCCCTCAATCTCCAGGTCTATGAGGTCTGTACAACGCATCAGGTCCAGGCACTCTTGCGCCCCCAGGGGCTCCAAGGCGGACTCCTCGGACTTTTCCCAGCGATATAGCCGTTGGTTAAAGTCCCCAATGAGGAGCCAACGGGACCCGTGGGCGATCAACCTCGCCACCCGGGATAACTCCCATATGCGATCCTGCCACACCTAGGCCCCGTAAACGTTGGTGACCCAGACGTTCGGTCCCGGCAGGTGCACCGTAATGCTCCAATTTGACGCATCAAGCAGGGACGAGGCCGTCCTAGTGAGGACAACGAGACCGTCAGCCCGTCCTCGGCTAGGCACTAGGTGACTGCACCATCCCTCCCACTGCAAAGCTTGATTTTCCAATTGTCGTAATTTTGTCTCTTGGAGACACACCACGTCGCACCCCTCGGTGCGCACCATTCTTTTCAGGGTATGTCTCTTATACGAGGTACCCTGTCCCCGACAATTCCAAGATAGAATCTTCATGGAGAAACAGACAAGTGTCTATGATAAACCTCCCGGAGTGTGTGTTGCACTCCAGTCGATATCTAGTTGCGTGGTAGTTTTCCGGGTGTGGGCGCTGTCAGGACGTCCAAGCTTGGGCGATGTCAGGGTTACATCAATCCCCTTCTCGCGTGGCACCCCCTGCACAATGTCGGGCATTTTGGGCCGCGACGAACCCTTGCTAGTGGTGATCCAGTCGCTCAGCGGCGTTAGCTCCTGCCCCACCCGCGACGTTCCCAACCCCCAGTCTTGGGGGTGTGGGGCGACCTAGCGCAACCCATCTAAGCGCCCAGACCAGACGGAGCGCGGCAAGGAGCCGCACCCGGTTTGCCGAGCTGGTCGTCCGGGCCCGCAGCCATAGGTCCCCCTCCCTGAGAGGCCCCGAATGTCCCATCCCCTGGCCCGCCGTGGCTAGGAGCAACCACGCTGTTGTTGCCCTTGGCTGGACCCTGGCCGGGGGCAGCCCCAACCCCACCCTGCGACATCCCTGCGGGTTCCAAAAAACCCTTTTTTGCCACCCGTCCCTTCTTTCTAATGAGCTTCCAGCCACTATCTTCAAGCCCAGGTGTTGGGCGGCCTTGTTTCACAGGGCCGACACCGCCAGTGATGCCCACAGGCGATGTCGGGGCCATAGGCGGCCGAGTTTCTAATTGCACGCGGATCCTTTCCTCCCCGAGGTCAGTGTCCAGCACGATTTCGTCTATGCAGTCCTTGGAGCACAAGGACCACCATACACAGAACCTTGCAAAACCCAAACGGTCCATCCCCACAGTGAACGGGTTGAATTTTATAAACTTGCCAAAGAGATCGGCCAACCAGTATTCAAGGGGGAGATTGTGCAGTTGTACCCAAACTGGCGCCTGATCAAAAAGACCCTTATCGCGGTGCACCCCCAGGTGCTAGCGCCAGCCCCCATGCCCCATAAAACCAGGGCCCTTCCACCAGGATGCGCTCCCTGTCTGCCGCCGAGTCGAAGCAAAACATGAGACGATCGTCTGCCAGGGTTTTGACCGTCACCGTGTCCAGCCCCCAAATTGATCGGACCCATCGCCGAATCAAGTCCATTCGTGGCCACGCGCCCTCCGACATGAACTTGCCAAGCAGGCTGTGTTCTAACCATTCCAGGGTGCTGGCCGTTGGGCGACCAACCTTTAGCCTCATCACCGAACCCTCGCGCAAGCAGTCCTCAAACTCCCCAGGGCCTTTTAGCGTGGCCAGCGGGGCCGCCTGCCTGTCCTCACGCGCATCGCTCGCAGCAAGGCCATCGCCGGTCTATGCACCCGCATCCGCCTGTGTCTCTGCATCCACCTGTGCCCTCTGTCGCTAGTGAAAACATTCCTGCCTGCACCCACTTCAAATTTTCGATCAAGATTGTACTTAAATATATATAAATTTTTAATATAATTTTTTTGAGAAAGTATTCGGGATTCTATTACGAAAGATCAAATTATGTTACATATGATTACAATCGGGGTCACCAGCGGCAGCCCCTCCGGGGGGAAACGGGGGCCCTGGGGGGGCACCCCCCGGAAGAAACAACAAAACTCAAAATTGAAACTGGAGACTGGGGGGGCGCCCCCCCCGGCGACGACAAAACCCAAAACTGAAAACGGGAGACTTGGGGGGGGGACGCCCCCCCCGACGGCCGAAGACCCCCCACCGACGGCCGAAGACCCCCCACCACCTTAGGGGTTGGTAGGGAGCTGTCTGCAGGCACAATCCGGCCGAATCAGCTCATGCAGGAGGTCCAAGGTATTTCGGTGCTCCTCCGTGTCCATGAAACTGGCGACCTGTTGGAGACCCTGCATGGCCGCCTGCCTTCTATTTCTGTCGTCCGTGGAAGTGCCCGCGTCGGGGTGGCACTGTGCCGAGGTACGGCGGATGTGCCTTCGAAGGCTGCCCCAGGAACTTTCGCTGCTAATACCTAACATGAGGTATGGGCAACGTCCCCCCCGCAGCCACTGTCGGGCGCTATGTTCGTGGGCGCGATCGAGCTGCCGCTGCCTCTGCTCTTCCTCCTCCCTAAGCCGGGCCTGCTCCTCCTGTTCCACCTTTTGCCGTTGTCTCTGGGACTCCGCCTCCTGTGCAAGCTCCTCCCGAACCTGGGCT
>MNCI01000743.1:0-20989 GCA_015680685.1 Gnetum montanum | reverse complement strand
ACCACCACATCAAAAGATACCCAATGGGTTGGATATGACTAGGTCTTAATATTTCCAACATGCATGGATCCTAACCTTCCATTTATTAATTCTAGCCATGTTCAACCGTTTAGTTATGGGGGATATCCTCCATTCTAACAAGCAGAATTAATAAATATTTTTTCTTTTCTTTAATTTTACAATTTTTGTTTTCTAGATTTTCATCTTTTTATCTTTTTATGGGTAATCTCATCTATGAATAAACACTCATGTAACTCATTGGTTGAGTTGTTGTTCTATGCTATCAAGTCTTAGGTGACTAATTACTTGGACAACGAGCCCATCACATCCACCCACCCATTCTATTAATAAGAGGTTCTACTCTGGGTATGATGATATTCTTGACATCATTAAAACTTAAAGTAAATTTGTGCTCATTATGCGCAGAGCAAAGAATGACAGACTAAGAAGGAATGACCAGGGTGTGACATCAAGGGAACTTGTGGATTCTCTTGGTGACATCTGTAAGAGTTATCATGTGGCCTGGTTGTACTAAGATCCTTGTAGATTTAACAAAAAATGGGAGTAAGAGTAATAAAGGCACTCAATAAACAAAACCCCATGCTCTTCTAGGAGGTCCCACTGGAAAGATAAGCACCCATGCTTAAAGGTAGGTAGCTTCTCTAGATTAAGCATAAAAAAAAAGATCAAGATAGTAGTGCCACAAAGAAATTCCAAATCACTCCTCCCTTGAACAAAATGCCAAGTGATCGTATGCCTTGTTGTCATGGTACTCCTATGGGTGTCCATCATGGGATGAAATAATGCAATGTCACTGATCAGGGGAATGGACTTGGTCTTGATTTTGGAGTGACAGGCTAATGACACATTAATCATGTCCTACACTCAGGATTCATTGTGCCCCGAGTCAGTTACCTCATGTTCCAATCTATGTAATCCCTTCTACAATTCACCTCATCTTGCTATTCATGTATTGGTGACTCGTGTCTTGTGTAGCATTGAATTCATACCTTATCATGGTGGTATCTACATGTGTGTGTTTTTTGGAACTGGTGTGGATTACATTTAACCCTTCTAGTACCTACATACATTTTAAGATGTGGTTACGCAAGGGCATTATAGGTTGGAACTTGCTTTGGGGAGGACCCACTTGCGTGAATTTTGTAATTTGTACTTGTTGCATACCACCACATCATTTTATAATTATTTTTCCTTTATCATCCTTCTAAGTTCAAATGTTCCTATGCACCATCTCATGTCCTTTTTCCTCATTCTATTCATGAATTTCGTTGTCAAATTCCACCCCATTATACCTTTTGTGCCTTCCAATTTATTCAATGTTACCCTGCACCTTTCCAATTAACCTCAAATCCTTCATTTGTGGCCTTGGAAATTTAGAAATTCATTAATTTTACTAAGTATCCTATTTTCAATGGGCTGTGATATTGGGTACCCAATATCAGGTTCGACGCAATATCAGTTCCATGCTATCGGGTACATGATATCGTGTCCATAAAAAACTATATATATGGTCCCCCACACACATCAACATAGTTTTACATTGTTCATGCAAAGGGAGTTGTTCAAATTTTTCTCCATGAACTTGCTAACTTACGCACCTCTCTTTCCAACATCCATAACTTGTTTGTTAATGCTTTGATTCCCATTTCAATTGAACCTGTCTGAACTCGGAGTGTTCAACTTAGTCATGGGGAAAGGGTACACTCCAAGTCACAAATAATTTTTTGAAAATTCATCGTCACCTAAAGGATATCATAAAGGGTAAAGGACCATAAAAACTATTAAACATGTTG
Organism: Gnetum montanum; assembly: GCA_015680685.1. Lineage (NCBI taxonomy): Eukaryota > Viridiplantae > Streptophyta > Gnetopsida > Gnetales > Gnetaceae > Gnetum > Gnetum montanum. The sequence continues at coordinate 19,175 of MNCI01000743.1, read as the reverse complement.
CAAAATCAACTTGATCTCTTCACTCATACTAGGGGAATTAATTTTTGAAGCCACCTAATCAAATTGGGCCTAATATCAAAACTTTTAAGGAACATTTTCATAAAATTTCCTAACTCTGGATCACATGAAACAAGAAACAAATTCATTAAAGGCAAGAAATAAGATATAAATCAAACTTTGTAAGAAACCTTACTAATGAATGGCCTCATGTGATTGCAGATGGCCCTTAAATGTGGATAGCAAGGAGAGCCCTCTCAAGGTGCATACAAACGACCAAGGAGAGGCAGAGGCTAGGCATCTCTAGAGGAACATGTAGAACAGGAGGCATAATCATTCAACATCCATCAAGAGCCTCCTGTTATTGTGCAATTGGAATAGGCTAAAAGAGGAGCTGTTGAAGCACCTGAATAAGGACAACATCTCACATTGTCCCCAGAATGTGTTCAAGTGATCCATGAAAGGTTGACATTAGCGACCATGATTGTGGAGCTCAACTTTGGACCTTTCACGATGTTCGCTCCTGAAGTAGTTAGGGATCAACTCAAAGGGTTCTCATTATGGCCTATCCTTTCTAAAAATGGTGCTTAGTACCTGGGAGAGACGTACCAATTTTGGCATAATAAAGAAGAGGGTACCATAGTTGATATTGATGGTGTTTCTATAGATTTCTCTGCCAAGGCCATTTTGGAAGTGTTGAATCTTCTAAATACAAGGCCAAAAGTTGCTCACCTACCNTGTCTCACCAGCACTTTTCCTTAGGGTTGGTGGCTTTAGCAATTCAGCAAATGAAGCATTTTGGGCTCTTCTGGGGACATCATTGGTGTACCCCAGAATTATAGCATGCTAGCACAACTTCCTGATGAGATAGGGGAAGGGAAATATGAATTTCCCTATCTTGTGTTCCTCAAACTACCTCAAAATCTTTGTGAGATATAGATAGGGTAGGTTGGCATTTATCTTGCCCATCAATATCANAAGAGCCCAAAATGCTTCATTTGCTGAATTGCTAAAGCCACCAACCCTAAGGAAAAGTGCTGGTGAGACACTGGAGCCGGAACAAGAATAGACGGTGGGGCCCATGGAAACTCAAACTATAGGGCCTAGCCAACTCCCAAGCATAAGGCCTAGTCAATAGTAAGAAGTGGGACCCAGCATAGGCCAAAGGGACCAACCATCACCACCGCTACAGGATTATCGACCATCGATGAGCCATCTCAGGGCCATCGCTGAGACATTCAGCTAGGGAAGTCATGATGATGCCAATCTCTTCTAGGCCATTGACAATGCTGTATGATCCATAGTTTCCATAGATCATGCACAAGGCAAAGTGCCCATCCAAACAGGAGGAGGGGAGACACACTGGTCACAATAGATCTTGGGAAACGCTGAATCCTTTCAGGTGCAATTGGAAATGGGTGAAGGTTCCACAGTTATGGTCATGTAGCACCAAGATGTAGTAGAAGCCATGGAAGTGGGCATGAACCACATAAAAGAGTCCTTCAATATTCCTATTGTGCCACTGGTGAATTTCATAGGAGCACGTGATGCTCAAACTTTGGCTATTGCCTCGATGACTCCTACGGAGCATGAGGATGTTCTAGATTGGTTGCTGTAGATAGGACAAGTGATGATGTCCTTGTTTAACATCCCACAAGATGTTATAACAACTCAATTAGACCTCATATCCACCAAAGGGAAGCTGGTCATGGCAGAGATCAAGGTCGAGCATGCAGAGGTAGATTTAGAAAGACTCTAGGAAAGGCTCGTCACCTTGTAAGCTGCACAGTGGGATCCATCTCAATTCATCCTCGTAGACCAGCTAGAATCTTTTAGGACAGAGCAACATAATTAATTATTGGTAGACAATAAAAGAGTGGAAGAGGAGAAAGAGAAGGCCAATTGGAATGCTTCCTAGGCACAAGCATAGACATATGCACATGCCAAAGCATTCAAGGCCTTGTAAGAAGAGAATAAATAGCTTGCTGTAGATAATTTTTGGTTGACCACTGTGAAGAAACAAAAGAATGTTCTTGAAGAGAATTTTCAATAGTTATGAGAATAGTTAGCTAGGGTCAACCAAGACATGAATTTCTTGGCCAAAGATAATCGAACCCTCTCAATGGAGGAGGTATGTGCAATCCGTCAAAGATGGCAATTGAAATAAGTGCATGGCAAAACGAGGCCAAGCGACATGAGAAACTATAGGAACACTTTAGAGATTAGGTGGGGATGTATAAGCAAGTCATTGAAAAAGAGATCCATATAGCCAAGGCCCACATTAACACCTTTAGTGCTCAACACGCTGATTGGCGGGTCATATTGGACACCTATGCATTCGTCCACCAAGCAAAGCTCAAAATCCGGGACCTGCAGATACAAGATCTTATGGAGTACATGGAATTGGAAAACCTATGGTATGCCAATTTAGCCATGTTAATAGTAGGACATTTGAGAATAGAGCTAGAGAAGCAGGTAGCTACCACCTACGCAAAATATGAAATAGAATTTGTAGAGCATAAGAAGACACTATAGAAGTTAGAACTGGCAAATTATGAGTTAGAGGTGGTCAAAACCAACTACCAGGAACAAAAAAATGTCATGGTAGACTTGGTTTGATAGCTTACAGATTACTAGGAATACAAAGGTAAAGCCAGAGCCTACGAGGAGGAATGATGGCTATTTGCGGCATGGTATGTCAAAGAAAATCAAATGTTCTTGAAACTGTCATGTCCATGGGAGGTGCTGACTCCATCAAACATTGGAGCATCAGCATAGATGGCACAGGTCCCTTGAACTAAAGAGGAAAAGCTCCAGGCTTTCCTTTAAAGCCATTAAATTCCAAAAACTGGAGCACAAGATAAGAGGGAGTGACCCATGGAGGAACCACCACCACTTGGAACCACATGAGTTCCAACAAAGTTTTGTACTTTTGTAATTTTGTGTCCATGTCCTAATTTTGTTGTATGCAATCCTCCACTATGGCATGAATAAATTCCTAGTTAGTCAATAATCCCATACCTATCCACTGTGTAATTAATGGGGCTTGTTCTCATTTTTTTCGACTCGAAGATGAGTTTTCATCCAGTCGTGGGGGTATGATGAACCATGATTTGTCAGGCTCTGATATTGGGTATGCGATATCATAGCCTCACTAGCGATATCAGATACACGATATTGTGGTTCCTGTGTGAGCCTATAAATACACAATTGGGTGCATGAAAGAGAGATAGGAAAAGTTACCGTTAGAGTAAAATCTTTTTGTCAGTTTCAATTCTCTCAACCCTTTCCTTAATGCATGCCCACAGTGTCATGATTGTAATTGTATGAAACCTTTATTCAAGTGTGACGTACTTGGACACACACATGATTGGCAATAAAGATCAAGATTACTTCATCATTGTAGCATTCACTTAGTTTTAATTTCTTACTATTATTGTTATTCATCGCTTTCTTAATTAAGATTTCTCTACCCTCATTTCCTATCCCTATTATTAAATGTGGAGTGAGTAAGACTTAATCACGAGCATTTAAGTGTGACTACTTGGTATCCCAGTAGCATACCTAGGACATGCGCTTGGTAATCCTAGTAGTAGTACATGAGGTCCAAGATGTGTACAGATGATTAAGAATGGATGCTCATCGCACTTAGGCTATCTTAGATTCTCTTCTCCCTTTTCCTCTTAGCTTAAAACAAAGTTATTTTCCATTGTCCCTAGGAGTAGCATAGTGATAGGAAACACATCATACACCTCACTCTGGACTAAACTATATGTGACAAAGCAAATACTAGTCTAGGTGGGAAGACAACAAACTGCGATCAACGAGTATTTAGATATCACAAATAGTCCATCTACGGAGTTCAACCAGATCATGCGTGAACACTCGTATTCGTATGGTTGAGTGTAGGGGTATCTAGCCACTCATCAAATATGATATTTAATTCTTAAAAAAAGGTCATATTTATGCTCTGGAAAATAACCACACATAAAATCTTTGGAATAGAGTAGATAATAAGTGGACAAAGACATTTTTGAATGAAAAGAAAAGAAGTAGATAAAGCAAGCTATTCACCAAGAATGATTTCATTGAAGTTTGGTTGAAAGCTATTACAAATTCTAGATACTCATTTCTAAGCATGCTGACTAATAATATCCTCAAAAACAAAACATGAGAAAATGAGTCTTCAATTTTACAAAGAGGACATTAAAGAGAAATAATTCTCATATGTTTAACATGCATGTTGATAGGAAGACCTTGATGAATACAACACCATAAAAAATTATGAATTTTACGAAATGTAGGAGCTCTCTAAATATCTTGCATATTCTTCATCTAAAAGTGTGATGATAATTGCATTTTCCATGACCTATTGAATTTTTTATGAATAAAATCATTTTTTGTAATAATCTCGTAAGCAGCTTTAGAATTAAAAGAAAAAACAAATCTACCATCCTTCCAAACAATATCTAGAAAAGTTTGATGCAACTATTGTCAACTTTAAATAAATTCTCAAGGTTAAAAATTACTTTTTTTTTAATTTTTTTTCCTCTATGTATTCAAACCATGGATGCTAGAAGCTTCATTTTAATTAATCCATCTATCATGCATATGTGGATAAGAGACTACAATGATACAAAATTTTTTACAAGTGGTATACAATTTAGAAAAATTAGTAGCTTAAGATTCTTCATGAAAAGAAAACTAGCATGGGGTAATTTGCTAGAGCATATCTTCTAAAATTGTAATATGATTGTAATTTTAATACTTACTAAGCTTACATCATTTCTTCCAAATTTGTTTAAGAAGTGGAAAACTAAGAAAAAAAATGACTTGAAAAGAAAGAAGACAATGAAGAAAGTTATTAGAAAACTACCTATTATCATTCTTAGGGTTTCCTTGAATAAGTCCTTTTCTCAGAAAAAGTATTCAAACACCATCTTCATTAATGCACTTTGCAATTTATTTTGCTATAACAGAAATACCCTAGTTACAATAATTAATAAGACCAAGTCATCAATCTTTCTTTTTATTAGTACAAATATCCCAAGTAACTCTAGAAAAATCATTTTATATGTTGCTTAGCAAACCAAAGAAATCAACAAATAATACAATCAATTATATCATAAGAAGTTTTAGAAGGAGCCTAATAATTGAAGTAATAAATATTAGTTGATTAAAACATTTACTTACTAACCAAAACTTTTCCAATAAGGTTGTCTTTGTTATTTTCATTTATCAAGTGATAAATTGTGTTTTCATACACTCCAATATTGAAGTGGCCACAATATTGGATACATGATATCAGGTACACGATTTCACAACCCAAGATGTGATATTATACATTTTATATCATAGGGTTACTCCTAGGTCTATAAATATAGCCCCTGGGCACACGATTGAAAGTAGTTTTTGGTAGTTAAGTAGCGAAACTCTTCAAGTGCCTGCAACAGGAGATCTAAGTGTGATCGTATCTTTATTCAAGCATTGTTGTACTTGAACATACCATTGTGTTGGCAATAAAGACGAGCTCCTTGATTCACCTTGCAGCACTTGAGACTTTCTTTCTTATGCATTTATATATATTGTGATTTCATTCAATTTACATTAATGTTATTCATTTGATAATTAATTTTGATTCATTAATAAACTAATTAAAATACACAAGCACGACTCGTTCGAACATATGTGTGACACTTGGTAGCTTAGAAATGGTTAGCATTTGACAACCCAACAATGTTTGCACAAAGTTCAGGATGTGTCCAAAAAGTAGGAACGGTTACTTGTGCTAGGCTAGATTAGACCATAGTTTACTTAGCACTTAATTACTCTTATTTTCATTCTTGTTCTAGGTGAGTAAATTGATCAAACATAAAATAATAAAAATCTTACACCTCAGTCACCCTTAACCATACAATTTCATTTCACAAGTGGGACTAGGAAGATAATGAATGGACAACATGCACACATTGTTTAGATCTAGCGTACTTAGTAATTATAGTCTATGGAATTCAACTAGATTGCACGTGAATGCATGTGATTTGTATGGTTGGGTGTAGGGGTACCTCACCACTCATCATTGGTTTTGTTGCCAAGGACTTTAGTTCTACGTGTGCTATCTAAACCAAGTGAAACTTAGTAACCTTGTTGTTCGAACACTAAGAGTCAAATCTTATGAAAGTAAAAATTATAATTATAATTAAATTAAACCTTAGCTGCACACTACCTATAAGTTCATTAAAAAAAATGTCTTCTTCTCACAAGAGCCCATCTCTACCTAGGGTAGAGTAGGTGCCTGAATAATACCAGGTGGTATATGCTTGTCTTGATGAGTATGTACCTAACTTCATCTTCATCTTGCATCAAGATGAACTACTATGGTGGTGTGACATGGAAGGTAACATTATGTTGCCACTTGATTGATCTATTCTAGCAATGCTCTAACTAATGCTCACACAACATGGGCTTCAACATCTTCATAGAGAGTACAAGATGTGAGATCTCAATTCAAGGGATTATCATCCCACTAAAGAACAAAGGTTAAGGGATCATCAACTAGAGCACCAACATGAGCTTGTGAAGGGAAAGGGGTCAAACACTTTTCCACTTCAGCTTGGCCCATTTGATGGAGGTGACCACTTCTTTAGTGATTCTCCTCTCTTTGACTTTTTTTAAGGAGCCCTCAACCAGAATGTATAATCCACAATTCATAATCCAAGTTCTAGTCAAAATGGATCCAATGAAAAAAATGGATCTGAAGAGGCAAGTCATGATAATGAAGAAAAAGAAGGTCACAATCACGATTGTGGTTATGAGCATCGAAGGAAGGGTGATAGGCATCAGTGCAAAGTAAGTTCTTCTTCTTCTTCCACTTCATCATCATCATCATCATCATCATCATCATCTTCTTCATTTGGCTTAGATCGTGACCACAGAAGGAATAACCATGATGGAGGTAACCAACGGGACCAAAACAATAGAATTAATCATCGAGAAAGTCATGATCGAAGACGTGGACAACCTAGAGAGACCCAGCATCAAGAAATAAGGACTAGTAGAGAGCATTGTAGGCACCATCACCATGGCTTTGATGAACCTCTACTTGCCACTTGGGGCATGTTGAACATTGTAGAGGTTGTGAGAATCCTAACAAGACATGTAAAGGATAGCATAATAAAGAGGTCTACATGAACAACATTCCTCAATTTGAGGGAGGATACAATGTTGATATGCAAAATCAGCTCTAAGCCTTCCAAGATGCATGTGCTTTGTAGAATATTGAAAATAATTAGTAGAAGCTAAAATTATTTCCAAGGACACTCATAAAGGAAGTAGAAAATTGGTACTAATCCTTGGAACTAGAATCAATTAGGTGGTGGAGTATGATGTTGGAATTGTTCAATGAAAAATATCAAATGTACTCCCAAGTATCCAATCTAATGAAATAAATCCAAGGGTGAAAGCAAGGAAACCATGATCCCTTGGATGCCACTATTGGCCAATACTATTCTTTGCTACATAGGTGTCCTGACCATGGATACTCTTAGCTTGATCAAGTTCGCCATATCATAGATAGGTTGCAGTTTGAAACAAGGAAAACCCTTGGTGTCTATACTCAAGGGAGGTTGATAGAGTTAAGCGCCTGTCTGATCCAAAAATTAATTGAATAGGTAGCCAAGGAGGAGGGAGAATTGAGAAAGTAAGAAAATGCAGAGGAATACAATAGGGACCCTTCTATCCAAAAAAGGGAGGTTTGATTTTATGACAGTGAGGATGAATTAAGTAGAGATGAGGTGGCTAATCAGAAAACCATGTCACTCTAGAAATTGTAATCAGAAATCATGGCTAAGGTTGATCAATTATGGGACTCCATGGACAATAGGTTTCAAGCTATCTTTAAAATTGCTAAAGAGTCCAAGGAGAAAAGTGGTGAGCATGAGAGCCGGAGACATAAGGAAGCTGAACATGCTATATCTAAAGGTAAAGGTAAAATGACTACAATAGAGATGGTTGTAGATAGTGACTTAGATGATGATGGTAGGTGTGATGTCTACCAATATGAACATCCCAAGGGATGTTATCCAATTATGTCACACTTGCAGGAATTTGGGGTGTATGCCTTACATCCACAACTTGCACAAAGGCAAACACCCAAAAGATTACCTTATCCATAAGGCAATCCTCAATAATTCCATCAACCATAGTAGTACTATCCATGTGAAACTCCACTGTAGCCCTACAAATTGTACTAGTAGTGGTAGTAACCATAATCATGGGCATTGCCACCTCCAAGATAGTAGTACCCTTACTGACAACCAGATCCCTATGGTTACTATATTTAGCAACCTTCATCTCCACATGACTCCTTTGGTCATGTTGCTGCTTACCAACCTTACCACTACCCCCTGAAGTATACAAATTACCCTATCCAAGGAGGGATGCCACCTACTATCCTCATGCACCTCCTGTCCTTGCACCTACTTCTCCATCTTTGCACAGTTACCACCTACTCCATTCATGCAAGGTGAATTGCCTGTCCAATCATAGCAAAAAAACACTATGAGGGTAGTTAATCTTAAACTGGTTAATCCATCAAGAGGGTAGAAACCATGAATAAAGAAAATACCTTTCTTTTAACCTCATAATCCATTAAAGCCCTCAGACACATCAATGGTTGGTAACCCTACTCCTCCACCTTCCTTTGCCTCACCTTTATCTGAGTCCCCTTCAAACCAAAATGCCTCTCAAATCCATACTATAATGCTAACCCATGTTGTATCTGATTAAATTTGAGCTAGTAACCTACTTAGAAAGTTAATTGATCCTAGGAGTCCCTTAGTATTTTTGGAAATTGCTGGGAATGAACCTTGTAAAGCTCTTCTTCACTCTAGTTTTGGTATTAATTTGATCTCGCATAAGATGTACACAATGTGGAATCTTCCTCCCCTGAAGAAGAGCAACATCCAACTAGAACTGGAGGACCAGTCCATCACTATTTCATTAGGACTGGTAGAGGACATTGTAACCACTGTTTGTGGGTGGTCATATCCTACTGACTTCCTAGTAATCAAGATAGGAGAACTATAAGGGGGACTTCTCAATTATTATGAGAAGGGCATGATTAAGCAATATTGATGCCAAAATGGGCATTAGAGATCTTTCCTTGGAGATATCTAAGGAAAATGAATTTGGAAAGATCGAGAAGAAAAGGGTTCCATGTATCACGTACAACAATTTAGGGTGTCATTATGTGAAAAAGTTATGGTTAGTAAACTGAACATCTATCTCTACATGCAAGTAGTGTGTACCAGAAGCTAAAATCCAAAGATGCCTATACATAGTAGCCACAAAATAAGAAGGCATATAGTGACTAACAACTAATTCTAGTAGTAGTACATTGTGCATAGAACCTATTGTGGGCCTAATGTATGAATATGTTGCAAGTATAGATGAACTCAAGTAAGTTCATAATTAGCTCTTCAAAGGAGTAAATGATGATGTTAATTGGGGAGAGTTGGAGATTACTAACAATTTTAAACAAGAGCCCCTTGAATTGAAGACACTACCAACTAGAATGGAGTATGTGTTCTTAAAAAATCAAAATCTGGTCATTATTAATGCCAAGCTTACTGTAGAACAAAAGAAAATGTTAATGAAGGTTGTGGAAAAATGGTCAGTAGCCTTTGCCTGGTCATATTTTGAGCTCACTGGGATAGACCCAAGGATATGCCAACACTTGATATACACTGACCCTGCTATTAAGCCGAAATGATAGCTGCAGTGATTTTTGAATCCCAAATTAAAGTAGATTTTCAAAGAGGATATTGAACAACTCCTTAAGGTAGGATTCATCTACCCTATTGTAGATAGTGAGTGGGCTAGTCCACTCGTGATCATGCCCAAGAAAGGAGGAAAATGGTGTGTGCTCCTTAACATGGAAACTTTCAAAGATCATTTTCCATTGGCTTTTGGTAACCAAGTGTTGGACACCATTTCTAGGCATTGCTATTATAGCTTTTTGGATGGTTATAGTGGTTATAACCAAATTTGGATTATACTAGAGGACTAGGCGAAGAAGACTTTCACAAGTCCTTGAGGGACTTTTGCTTACCATCAGATGCCATTCAGTTTATGCAATGCCCCAGCCACATTTCAATGATTAGTCCTTAGCATTTTCCTACAACAAATTGGTAGTGGGATAGAAGTCTTCATGGATGAATTTTCTACCTAGAGAGCTACGTTTGCATAAGCCTCGGACCATCTTGAGTAGGTGTTGAAGAGATGTGTTGAAAAAACCCTCTAAATCAATTGCCAAAAGAGCCATCTTATGGTCCAAGAAGGCATAGTCTTGGGGCACTGTATCTCAAAAGTAGGAATCGAGGTGAATGCTGAAAAAATAAGGATCATCAAAGGAATAACCCATCAACCTAAAATAGTTAAATAAGTGTGGTTGTTCCTTGATCATATGGGCTATTAGCAATGCTTCATTGAGAATTTTTCCAAAATCACCAAGCCATTGGTAGAATTGATAAAGAAGGATGCATCATTCGTCTGGACCCTTGCATGTGAAATAGCATTTTAGCAACTAAAGTAGAAGCTTGTTGAAACCCTAATTCTACAAGCACCTTATTGGTCCAGGCCATTTCATGTGATGATTAATGCATCAAATTATGCTTTGGGGTGTAGTTATTACATATATGGATGATCAAAAATGTCCATGTTATATTCACTACGCAAGCTAAAGCATTGTAGGTGCATAGCTGAACTACACCACCATAGAAAAGGAGTTGATGGTAGTGGTGTTCACCTTAGAGAAGTTTAGGTACTATGTGCTTGGCTATAAAGTGTTTGTGCACATAGATCATAGTTCCATCTAGTTTCTAATGAATAAGCTAATGGTGAGCCCTCATGTCATATGGTGGCTTATGATTTTGGAAGAGTTCAATCTCACGATGGTAGATCAAAAAGGCGTGAAGAATGTGGTAATGGATCACTTATTGTGGCTAAGATGGGACAAGAAGGAAAAAGAGAGTTCCTTATCTAATCAATTCCTTGATGAATATCTCCTTGCAGGGGCTATTAACACACAAATGTTTGATGAACCAAAATGGTATGACACCATCATTACTTATTTGCTCAAGTAAGAACTATCAAAAGGGCTGGACACCAGAAAGAAACAATAGTTTCTTTACTAGGTTAAGTATTTCATCGAAATTAATAGAAACCTTTACAAAGTCTGTCCTAATGGGCTATGTGTTCTATAGAATGCTCATGAAGGACCTTGTGAAGGCCATTATGCTAGGAGACACATGACCATAAAAATCCTTGTGGTGGGATATTATTGGCCAACAATCTTTAGGGATGCATACCAATTCGTCTGTGCTTGTGATCATTGTCAAAGGAATGGTGGAATGATAGCTCTAATGGAGGGGCCAAAATAATGGATTCAATCTCTTGAGCCATTTGATATTTGGGGCATTGAATTTATGGGTTCCATTGCACCTTTATTAAATGGAAAGACATATATCATAGTCGTAGTTGACTATTGTACCAAGTGGGTAGAAGCAGCAACCATCACCAACTGTACATCCACCACTGCTAATCGATTTGTACAACAAAATATCATAAATATGCTTGGTATGCCTTGTGTGTTAATTTCTAATAATGGAACTCATTTGATAGGTGCCACTTTTCAAAAACTTATGTAGTGCTTGGGGGTTGAGCATAAACTCACAACACCATATCACCCCCAAGCCAATGGTCAAGTTGAGGTCACTAATCGAGAGATTACAAAAATTCTAGCATGCACCATTAGAAAATACTGAAGGGACTAGAGCACCAAATCAAAGGATGCCCTTTGGGCCTATCACTCCACATGGAAGCTTCCCATAGGTTATTCTCCCTATAACCTCATGTATGGAAAACTACCAACACTACCCATCCAATCTAAGCTTTGTATACTCTCTACAGCTTGTGACCTTGACCGAAATCTAAGTCTAGCATAGAAAGAACGATTAATGAACCTTAAATTGCTAGAAAAAAATTGGTTAATGGCCCTATCATCTAATGAAATTCATAAGGCATTCAACGAGAAACACCATGACCTCAAAATAAGAAAAGTCAAGTTTCAACTAGGAGACAAGGTCCTCTATTGGAATCCTGCACATGTACCCCAAGAAACCAAATTTCAAACATTATGGGAAGGACCTTACATTATTGATGAAACTTTTCCATCATGGACCATAATTATCTATAAACCTAATAGCCCAGACAAGAAACAATTAGTCAACATCCAACAAGTGAAACCTTTCCATGAGCCCAACCCAACCAATTCAATAGACACCTTGATAGATGGACAACCATACTCAATATTTTGGATCTCCCCCTTCCAACTTAGTCATGGGGGAGATGGCCACCCATACTAATGCTTTTTGCAATTCCTCAGTCTTTTGGTTTTTTTGTTTTATACATTTTTGGTTTTACAACTTTTTGTTTTCATATGCTTTGTTTTACATATTTGTGTTTTTCATATTATTGATATTTTATTAATTTTTGTTTTACACAATCATTAATATAGTTGATATTTATTGCATAATCTTTTACTTATTTTGTATTTTCTTGTGTTTGATGTGTTTCTCTACTTTTTCTGCAAATATGATGTAAGGTACAATGGTAATGTGCTACTCGATGGTGGTATGTTTCATTTTTAATTTGAATGTTAATGTCTAGTTTTTGACTTTGAATGTCGTTATTGACAACTGGGACATGGTTTCTTTTCATGTAACAGGCAATGAGTCCACATCATCCACCCATCCACATACTCTATGGTTTTCCTTGTTTTGGAAATGTGTAGTCCCTTTTTCATTAATGCAACTTTAATAAATTGGTAACTTGTGTAGTTTCCAGAATTGGAAAGGAATTAAGGTTTGGATAGGATGTGACTTCAAAGGAATGTAGTATTCTTCATGCTTTTCTATTTTCCTATATGTGGGAGTGTTCTTGTGAGCTTTTCACCATTTTGTGTTATTCCAGAATAGGAAGTCAAATAAGTCCTTGCATGGTGTGGTCCTCATCAAAAAAAAAAAAAAAAGGATTCAAGGCACACCCCTTGGATAAAATAAATGCAAAAACACATGGGTCTTTGCATGGTGTGGTTCCCATTCAACAAAAAATAAACATGGGAATTCAAAGCACACCCCTTAGACTAAATAAAATGACTACAAGAACTAGTTATGGGACTTGTCTTGTCTTCTCTAACTAAGGCCCTTTCTCACTTCATACTTTCTCTCCAAATTGGAATGGTGGTTATTTTATGGGAGTATTCTTGTGTCTTAGGGGATGGACTAGTCTTAGAATGTCGATGCGAAGTCACTAAAAGTCGTTGATTTTGGTCTAGACCGAGGATGGATCCTACTAAATCATTTAATCACAAACTTCACAAGGGACTTCATGTGACCATAATTAGGAACTCTATTCCATTCTCTCTATCATCCATCTATGCTTTTCATGCCTCACCTCACTACCAATTTCATGTTTTGATTCAATGTTTTGGTTTGATGTGTTGGGTTTCTTAGTCAATTACTTTTGAGTTTTTGTACTTAACTTTTCATAATTATTAATCATCCATGGAGCCCATGAACTCCTTGGTTTGAAATTATGCAAGGACATAAAAGGCCTATGCCTACTTTGGAGAGGACCCGCTTACATGTCTTTTGGTTTGGTTAAGTTAAGTTCTTTACCCTTAGACATTGTTACAATCAAATTCTTTTTATTTACCCCATCCATACCATCCAATTGTATGCATATTCATAACTATTTTTTTAGTGAATTTCTTCTTTTTATTATTGTGAATTTCTATACCCTCTTTATAGTATTCCTTGTGTTAAGCTTTTTCTAAATTTTATGGACTTCTTCTCTTACTTAACCCATTTGTTAGTCTTCCCACTACCACTATCAAGCAATCAATTTATCACAATCAAAACTTGGCTAGATAAAATCATTGATGAGACAAGGTATTTAGCTATTATCTGTTACACTTTATATACTAATCCTTGATTTTGTTGTGAATGCAATGGGGAGTATGGATTGGAAGAAGGATTGTCTTCACGAAGGAGGATGCAATAATATCACTCACGGGAGATTGTTCATGATAGCTGGATCTCTTCTACCTCTCCCTCATTCTTCTGTTGCCAAGAGGGGTTGGATGTCCATTAAATTCAAGGGTGTTCTTTCTTGTTGTCATGAATAGCCAATTTTTTTACACAATTGTAATGTTGTATACTCAAGCACTTTTGTATTTTTTTGTCCTCTTTATGTCACTCTGCATGTTAGTCGAATAGTCCACACCTCCTAATATATTTTGTAAAGAACTTCTTTCTCTTCTTTTATACTTGAGGATGAGTTTTCATTCAGTCATGGGGATATGATAAATCATGTTTTCATATACTCTGATATTGGAGTGGCCGTGATATTGGATACGCGATATCAGGTACGTGATATCGTAGCCCAAGATGCGATATTGTACATTCGATATCGTAGGGTTACTTCTAGGTCTATAAATATAGCCCCCAAGTGCATGATTGAGAGTAGGTTTGGGTAGTCAAGTAGCAAAACTCTTGCAGTTTGTTCATTTGAGAGTTAGAATATTTTCCAAGTGCCCGTAGCAAGAGATCTAAGTGTGATCGGATCTTTATTTAAGCATTGTTGTACCTAAACACACCATTGTGTTGGCAATAAAGATGAGCTCTTTAATTCACCTTGTAGCACTTGAGACTTTCTTTCTTATGCATTTAAATATATTATGATTTCATTCAGTTTACATTAATGTTATTCATTCAACAATTAATTTTGATTCATTAAGAAACTGATTAAAATACTCAAGAACAACCCCTTCAAACATATGTATGACACTTGGTAGCTTAGAAATGATTAGCATTTGAAAATCCAGTAATGTTTGCACAAACTTCAGGATGTGTCTAGGAAGTGGGAATGGTTACTCGTGGTAGGCTAGATTAGACCATAGTTTACTTAGCACTTAATTACTCTTATTTTCATTCTTGTTCTAGGTGAGTAAATTGATAAAACACAAAATAACTAAAATCTTACACCTCAGTCACACTTAACCATGCAATTGCATTTCACAAGTGGGAATGAGAAGATAATGAATGGACAATATGCACGTACTGTTTCGCTCTAGCATACTTAGTAATTATAGTCTATGGAATTTGACTGAATCGCACATGAACACTTGTGATTTGTATGGTTGGGCGTAGGGGTACCTCGCCGCTCATCATCAAGCTTCTTTTCAATTTTATCAATTACATAATTTCATAAAATAGTAAGTTTAGGCTCAAAATAGAAAGGCATCTATAAAATTTGAAGAAAAATATTTTTTTCTAGATTTTCTAAGGCTTGAGAGTACCCCACTCATTAATATTATTATTACAATAAACAATATATTTTTGCCAATTAATACAAGAGCTAGATCACATATCATAATCCTCCTTTCTAACTAAAAGAGTACTGATATGTCATAGAGAATTATTAATAATATAAAAAGAATCATTATTATAATTCATGTTAAGAAAATGCATACTTTGATCATTAATTAAAATTCCCTTAATGATATTCCTTTGTAGATTATAATGCAGCTTATGTGAAAGAAAATCTATAGCAATAGTAAAAAGATAGGTAGCTAGAGGGTAACCTTGACGAACTAACTGCTAAAGAGAAAAGAAGGAACACGATCCAAAATTAGTAACAATTTGAGCAATAGCATTAGTGAGCAAGGCACAAACTAAATAAATAAAATAATCACCATATACTAGTTTATAGGGATAAGAAATAATGAAATTATATTCAATTCTATCATAAGCTTTAGGATAATCTAACTTAATAAAAGTAATGTCTTAGTTAGAATCAGAAGCCTATTATATTCCCTTCCAAGCTGCAATAACATAATTTAAGATATGTCTATCTTTAACAAAATGAGTTTGCTTAGGTTTGATGACATCGTCTATACCTTTCTAAACTTAGCAAGCCATGGATTTAGTTAAAATTTTATAAGTATTGTTAAGAAGACTAATAGGTCTTTAATTACCAATATGTTGTAGATATTCATTCTTAGGAAGAAGATGAATCACATCTTTATTAATATTTTTAGCAATCATGGACATCATTAAAGGGTATTTTATCATAGGGATGGGTATGTATTCCTTCCCATTATGATCATACTTGTGCTTGGCTTCAACCTTTGTGCATAGAAGAAGTAATCTAGCTTGAATCTTGGCATAAATGTAGTTGTAGTGCTCCTCATTAAGCATAGTGAATTTTGGGCTTTGCCCTAGAAGCCTAAGTAATTATCTACACTTGGCTATAGTGGGGTCTCTAGGATCATAGATCCTCACTCCATCCTGGCTGTATGTCATGTTGGTCATGTTGATGGGCAAAATGGTGGACTTATTAAAAGACATTATCAAAAAATGCTCATTTTGACCTTTTACTATTGATGAGTTGTGAGGTACCATTATGCTCAACCATACAAATCACAAGTGTTCACACACGATTCGGTTGAATTCTATGAATGGGACTAGTTGTGACATCTCGACTATTATGCTCTAATCATAGTTCGCTATCTTCCCACTTGGACTAGTGGTATCTTTATCACATATGATTTAATCCAAAGTGAGGCATATGATGTGGTCTAATTTATATGCTACTCCTAATGATGATAAAGAGATAAATTAATTAAACTAATAAATGATGTAAAAAAAGATCTAAACTAGCCTAACACAAGTAACTACCTCACTTTCTTGGACACATCTTGAACACATATAGCACTACTAGGCTACCAAATGTTAAGCGTTGCTGGGTTACCAAGTACTATATGTATGCTTGAAGTGGTCATACTTGTATTCATTAATAACTATAAATAAATTGCTTAATTCAAATGCATTTAAATAGAAATAATGAAACAAAATTTCATTAAAGAAAATAGTAATCTATCCTCAATGCTACAAGGATTATCAAAAGAGCTCATTTTATTCCTGTCACATTTCTATGCTTAGGTACATCAGTGTTCAAAAAAAGAACTGTACACACTTAGAATCCTTCTATAGGCACTTAGAAAATATTCTAACTCTAAGAAAAATAAATGATAATAGCTTCACTAATTTGATTGAAAACTAACTTGAAAATTGACTAATGAAAACTATCAAAAACTAGAGCCCATGCACTATATTTATAGGCTAGTGTATATACCCTGACGTTAGACATCTGACATCGCATCCAAACCCTAACATCACGTATGCAACGTTGCAGTAGAGAACAAATAGTGATAATAAGGCTCTGATGTCAAGGCTAGGCAAATCATGACTCATCAACTATTTTTGGTAAAAATTTTAGTAAGTTGGGATTTTCCAATGATGGAGTTGACTATAAATTAAAAATTTGATTTCAAGTGCTAGTATAATGTAAATTGGTGTATACTACACTAAGAAAATGGTGTTGAGATTTTGAAGTTTGTAGAAACAACTATGCTATTTTTTCTAATGGTAGTGTTCTACGCTAGAGGGTGTGCAGTAGACCACTATGTTTTATAGCCAACTATGTTGTAGTAGATGGTGGAAAATGGATTTTCACTTGGGAAAAAAAACTAAAAAATTTTACCAAAGCTTGTACATTGGCTTTGAAAGGTTGATTGTGAACATTTTAGCCTTCTTTCAAGACTACGTTGGAATCCTGGCAGTGACTATGATGGCTTCTCATTGGAGAATTTCGCAATAGAGGTATTGGGTTTTAAAATGGCCTACACTAGTTTTCTAATTCCAAATGTAGGTTTTAGAAGGGAAAAAAATTGTAGGTGTTTCTATTGACTATGTTGGGTTCCACATAATCTAGCAACTATTGTGAAAATGTAGTGAAAAACCAAATCACCCACCATAACTACTCTGGGTATATTGGATGGGAATTGGCTTGCCAATGCTAGTTTTTACTAGTAAATAGTGAAAAAGGCTTTTGAAAATGTTGAAGATAGTTGAAAACAAGTTTTGAACATGTTAAAATAGGTTTTTGGGCTAAGAATTTGGATGAGATCCTCCTTCTAGCACTACAAACTATAGTGCCTAGAAAATTTGATCGATGGAAAATCAAAAACCCCAGGCTACAACAACCTAACCTTAAATCCCAAGGGCCTTTGAAAATAGGATCCAAGGTGCCCTAGATGGTTTTTTCAATCACCCAAGAACTTACAAAGTGTAAATGGGAAATAAATTGTAGATTCAACTAAAAATGAATTAACACAAAATGAAATTTTGAATAAAATCTGCACTACAAATGAACTAAAAAATTTATTTAATGAAAGTGTAAAGTTCATAGAGTACAAATGGTATGCTCAAATGCACAACAAGCTAAGCTTGGATGAAACATGAAGCCTATTGGAGCTAGTAGGATGTGTTCTACAGTCGATCTCTATGGTCCAGGTGCTTCCTAGTTCCAATCACTTAAGACTTCTTGCTAATTTTAGCTTAAATCTACAAATTTGAAGTGGAAATGGTGTGAATAATGGTGTTTGAATTTGGTAGTAATGGGACTACGCTAAGATAATTGATGATCAAGTAGATATTAATTACTTTTAAAATCCCTACAAATGCCAAGAAGTAGATGTAAAAATGCTTGAGGCTGCAAAGTTTGCTAGGTTTCTTGGTTACAAAAATATTCAAAACTACTAGAAAATTGTTGGGAACTTGAATATGGTATTCAAGGTTAGCTTTTATAGGTTTTATGTTGCTAATTTCATGCTTGAAATTATTGTCATGATTGTTGACAAATTGATGTTGGTTGCAAGTGTAAAGGCTATGATTTTCTACGTAGTTGACCATTTCTGGTAAGTTTTGATGCACCAAGGTCATCAAAACCCATCCACCTTGACTAGGTTGGCCTTCATCTTAACTACGTTGGCCTTTGAGTGCTGTGCTAATATCTATTGAAATATGCTGAAATCATGGTGACTTTTCTGGCCAAATTGCATCTATTGGAGATCCACCACCATTAAAAATTTGTTATGACTACACTGGCCATTATTGGGAAAATGGAAATCCCAACAATACCAACATTGGTCTTGTAGCTACAATGGGTTTTTGGTGACTACATTGGGTGTTGATGGAAAAAATGAAAAACCC
>MNCI01000742.1:2141-18925 GCA_015680685.1 Gnetum montanum | reverse complement strand
GTTTTCCTTCTTAATAACTGCCATGCAAACTGTGGCAGAAACGGCTAAATTAGTAATTCCGACATCCCTGTTTCGGGAAACCGGTATATGCTAATGATGGGAGCCCATGGAAACTTCCCGATTGAGATTCCCGCTACTCTTTCCTTTGTTCGCAGCAGCAGTTTCCACAGTTATCTTCTTCTTACCAAAATCAGTAGGCTTGCTGTATTAAGAATCGACCGCAGTACGGCCTGGCCAACCCTGCTACTCTTGGTAAGTTCATTGTCATAATGGTTGCACGGGATTTCCATTTGGAGTCTACTGGTGCTACGATCCCATTTAGCAATGAAACCGTCAGCAACTGGCTAGCCCATTGTTTTTGGAGGAGATGCTGAACCTTCTATTTCGGCGCCTTGCAAACTGGGCAAGATTTCCTCTGCGAACATGGAAAAACAAATCGTAGCAAAACTCTCAAACAACATTGATCTGGAAAGTTTGGCATTCATTGGCCTCAGCTGCAACAAGAAATAAGTAATGCTTTCAAGTCCAGCCGTTACATGTCACTGCTGGCCTAATTGCATTTCAAGCTGTACCTGCAAAGGCAAGAAGGTGTGTGGGATCATAGTGGTAATGTAGTTGCCGTTTCTGCAGCTGCGAATTTCTGTCTCGACACGGCTGATGGGAGCTGCGTTGGATGCAGGGTTGCACAGTTGCTTCCAGAGTAGCCATGTGATCGTAGTAGAAGAGCCCAAGTTTTCAATCTATGCCTACATTCTATTTTCGTTTTTGGGTTTTTGTATGATGTAGCAGTAACAAGAATGCATGAGTGAATGAAACAAGGAAAAGAAACAGGCACTTTGAAGGTATTAAGCAATGAAACCAGAACTTGGATGATGGCACTGCAATGGGGATGCACTGCTGCTTCAACCACGTTCTATGACAATGCCGATGCAGGTATAGCTGGGTTCAGACTCCTACAACCGTTATCAGTCAACCCACCTAGCCTAACTCCAATGTGATTCTTAACATACCATTTTTATAATGCCCCACCGTGCAGCTGCATGTGTCCAGCTGCTGGTCCTTGTTGTCAACATTACTCTTTCCTGTTACTGCTGTCTATAGCATGTGGATGGTTGCCATTGGTGTTACGTGCTTGATTGTGGCAGATCTAGCCATTAGTGGGGAGATCAAGGAGGGTAATAGGCCAAAAGAGCCCTTGTAAATCCCTAGGGCTAGAGACCAAAGGGAAGTGGATTTCAAAGGCTAGCTACAAAGGCGAAATCCCAGGTTTTTTCTGATTTTTCATAACTATTTGGTATCATTCCAGAGGAAGTTTTGGTATGGAGCAGCAAGCAAGCAAATCTAATAGTTGGATATTGCAGCCTTTTCAAAGGAGGTGTGTTACTTGCGGGCATAGGCAGAGAAGGCAGCACAAGGAGTTGTTCCATTTGTTCTCATCTCTGAGCTAAGTATTTAACTTATTCTACCATTTTAAATTTCTTTATCTCAATTGTGATCTTTGTTGTGTGTTTGAAACACAGAACGTGTGTTTCCTTAAAATTTTTGGTAATCAACATTTCAATCATTATCTATTTCAAGATTTTCATTTTATAGTTTATTCATGCATGAATATCATTGTTAAAATTTCAAAGTGAATGGAGTAGATTCAAAATGAAGCTGTTGACAAAGGACACCAGGCGGGCACAGCCGTACACGACGACCCAGGTGCACACAATGGCACAAGTGCACACGACGACACAAGCGAACACGGTGACATAGGCGGCCATGGTGGCACAGGCGGACACGGAGACCCTAGCGACCAAGGAGACCCAGACGAACGATATGAGTGACGTAAGGGAGGTCCAGCTGGAGAACAATAGGACGCTCCCAAAGGTTCCAAAGAGTTCACTGGCTGCTCGCGGGAGGGGACGATGCTATGGATAAAGGTCGATCACCCAACCATGGGCACACTGGAACGGTTGGAGCGCAGCCTTATCGACAAGTTTGTGTTAAAGGAAGCAAGGCCACAAATGGATTTGATTAGGAGATGGGTCTGATCGGTTTGGGGGCTGGATACGGTGATAGTCAAAAGCCTAGCTAACGACCATCTCCTATTTTGCTTCACCTCGGTGGCGTACAGGGAATGCATCCTGGTGGAGGGGCCTTGGTTTTATGGGGCACAGGGGTTGGCGTTGGCACCCTAGTGCCTAGGGGTGCACCGTGATAAAGACCTCTTTGAACGGGCATCGGTTTGGGTTCAGTTACATGATCTCCCTCTGGAATACTGGTTGGTGGATTTCCTGCAATCGATGGTCGCGTTATTTGGCAAGTTTATTAAATTTGACCCATTCACTGAGGGGATTGACCATTTGGGTTTTGCATGATTTTGTGTGTGGAGGTCGCTACGCACCACGGACCCTGTTGATGAACTTGTGCTAGACACCGATCTTGGAGAGGAGCGGGTCCGCATACAGTTCGAAAATCTCTTGACAGAGGTCCCAACCTCGCTTGCGAACATCTCTAATGGGGGCGACCTTGCAAAACAGTGCTATACCATGCTCAAACTTAACAACAAGGTTTGGAAACTCATCAGGAAAAAGGGCCAAGTGGCTAACAAGGGCTTGCTGGTGCCCATAGGTGTTACAAAGAGTAAGGTGGGTGTTCCGCATCATAAGGTGGGGCTTCTGCAGGGTAATGGAGGGCTACCTACAGGCCTAGTTCAGTCATGCTTTGCCACGGCGGGCTGGGGGGGCCATCAGGGACCTCGCGCTATGGAGGTCCCATGGCTGGTGGCCAAGATGATCGACCAGGCATGACAGGTATGGCTCCTTACAATGCCTTTACTAGGGTAGGTGCCTGGACTGATGCGAGATCCTAAACAAGTTGCAATGGCTCGTCCCAAACCCCCAATATGGGGAGGGCATGCTTGTCGCGGGGGGGACAGACATTGTTGCCACTGACCGACCAAATCACTACTAGTACAGCTCAATATCCCTGAAGGTTGTTAGGGGGTGCCACAAGAGAAGGGGATGGAGGTCACCCAGCCATCCCCCAAGGTTGGACGCCCTAACAACGCCCACACCTGGTACATGGCCCCAAAACTATATATCGACTTGTGAGTGCAACCTACACTCTAGGAGGTTTACAACAGACGTTTGTCTATTTGACCATGAAGGTACTTTCCTGGAATTGCCGGGGACAGGGTACCCCATATAAACGACATACCCTGAACCGAATGGTGCGCACCAAGGGGTGCGATGTAGTATCTCTCCAAGTGACAAAATTATAGTAGACAGAAACTCAGCCGTTACAGTGGGAGGGATGGTGTAGTCACCTTGTGCCTAGTCGGGGATGGGCTGGAGGCCTTGCTATCCTCACTAGGGCAGACTCATCTTTGCTCGATGCATCTAATTGGTGCATTATGGTGCACCTACCAAGACCGAATGTCTGGGTCACCAACGTCTATGGGGCCCAGGTGTGCCAAGACCGCATTAGTGAATTATCCCAGGTGGCAGGGCTGGTCCCCCGAGGCTCCCGCTGGCTCCTCATTGGGAACTTTAATTAATGGCTCTACAGCTGGGAGAAGACCGGGGGTTCTGCTTCGGAGCCCCAAGGGGCTTCTGAGTGCCTGGCACTATTGCAACACACTGGCCTCACACACCTGAGGATTGCAGGCTACAGGTACACATGGAGCAACAAAAGGCAGGACGTGGCTAGGGTGCAATCCTGCATTGACAGGGTGTGGATCAATGCTATGCTTTTGTTAGATTGGGAAGTCCATGCCTGTGGGAAGGATCGAGTGGCCTCAGATCACCAGCCCATCATCTGTCACCTGGAGACAGAAGTGTCTAGGGCCCCACGCTCATTCAAATTCAAACAAACCTAGCTGACCAAACCCTAGTTGGGCGAGCTAGTCCAGTCTATCTAGTAAGGGTACAATGACACGAAGGAGCTACGTGAGTATCTCAAGCATGAACTCAGGGCCCTTAAATGCCAAATCAAGGCCCTTGCCATGATGGACAAGTATAGCTTCAAAGGCTATTGGTATTAGTTGCAATCCCAACTACAGAACATCCAGGGCCAACAAGAGCACAACGTTGATCTCGCCCAAGAGGAACTTGCCCTCTTAGCTGAGCTGCAGACCTTAGCACATGAAAAGTAGGAATACTAGTGTCAATGGGCTCACATACAATGGCTCCACGCTGGCAACTGTCACACAAAATTCTTTTTTTCCATGGCTAAGGTACATAAGGGGACCCACCATCAATTGCAACGCATGCTTCATGGCCTAAGTCATGGGGAACAACCCCACTCTTCGTTCGTCCTAGATAACCTATTACACTACTAGCAACAGGTTTGGCAATGGCAACCCACAGATCCCATATCAGTCACTATCCCACAGATCCTCACCGCATCCGACAACCAGCACTTCATGCAACCCTTCTCACGCATTGAACTCCATACTACGTTGTAGGCCATGCCAGTGGATAAAACCCTAGGGAAAAATGGATGGACCATCAAATTTTTTTGCAAGCTCGTAGACTTACTTGGGCCTCATATACTAGATTCATTCAATCATATGCTTTCATGGCAACAAGTACACAAGGAAATCAACTACTCCTGAGTGGTCCTGCTTCCAAAGATGGTTAATCCCACATCCCCTTGGCATTTTTGTCTCATTGGCATCTGTAACTCACTCCTACTGCTCTTCTCACATATGGTGGTTGTCAGGATGAGGCCCCTCATGCCATGACTAGTGGGACAAAACCAGGTTGGGTTTGTCGAAGACCATCATATCTAAGATTAGGTACTACTCCTACAAGAAATCCAACACTCCCTCAAAACTTCCAGATTCCCCGAGCTCTGCATCAAATTAGACATCACTAAAGATTATGACTCCGTAAGCTGAGTCGCACTTAGGACGGTGCTGTAGGAAAAAGGGTTTACAAAACTGTTCATGGATTTGTGCCTTCAGGTTTAGAAGGGTGGACGGTACTCCCTGGACATTGACAGACACCTTTGGGGGTTCTAAAGGATGGGCCGTGGGCTTAGACAAGGGGATCCTCTCTCCTCGCTCCTATTCCTCCTAGTGATGGACCTTATGCAAACCTACTATATAGAGGAAGGCATCCAGGAGTCAGACATCCACGACATCCAATGCTTAACCACCCACTATGCAGATGATATGATGATCTTCACCCATGCAACCATCCCGCAGGCTCAGGCACTTCTGAGGGTGTTGGACAGGATGAAGAGGGAAGTGGGACTGACCCCCAACCCAAGTAAGTCCACACTCTACCTCACCCATACCCATCCTAATGTCCACAACAAGGTCATCCAAATTTTGGGATTCTGTTAGGGGGTGTGGTGGACACATACTTGGGCATCCCCATGCACAACTGGCACAAACAACGCACCTAGCATGCGCTCATAATGAAACTCCAAAAGCGCACGACACACTGGGCGAATAGGTTCCTGTCCCAAAAATGGAAAATCGTGCTAGCATCGACAGTGCTAGCTACCACGGCAAGATTCAAGGCCTCCATGGCCACCCCACCATCCAGATTCATTCAAAAAATTAATGCCATAATTCAGGATTTTGTATGATCAGGTGGCAAGGGTGGACCGAAAATGCATTTGCTGTCTTGGAAAAAGATCACTCACTCCCATCCGGTAGGGGTTGTCGGCATTCTGCCACTTGCAATGGGCTAGCAACAACTTCTTCATCGATATTCCCTAACATCAGACAACCCCTCTAGTCAGTATAAATCCTACTGTGAAAGTATTGTCCCTGGGTGGCTACTGGGTCAGACTCCCTAGTGTGGTGCCAACACTACATGCATGTCAGCATGCTCACACATGAAAACAAGGTCACCCTACACCCATGGTAGTTGCTCCAGCATCAATTCCCGATGAACCCCTAATGTGTGCATCTGTGAAAAGGCCACTTACAAGAAAAAATCAAGACCTTTGAGTGGCTGGTCCTATAATAGGCACTCCTTGTTCACACGTGGCTGAGGGCACGTGGCATGCTCATTCATACCATCTACCCATTGTGCAATCAATGCACAAAGATGCTCCACCACTTCTTACATGAATTCCACGTGGCCTGATACTTCTGGCGTACAGTTGACCTCCCCCCACTTAACTAATCTAGAAATTCGTAGACACTCGCTACATTGTGGACCCTCTCGCATGCCATAAATGATCAAGTCTTTAAAGGGATAGATCTTCCCCCACTTGTCGTACTAGCTTACCAATTCCGTAGACTCTGGGGTGAAATTACTACAGTTATGGGTACATGTGCATACCTCGAGCCGCCTGCTATTGACATCCAAAATCAACTAGAGCCCTGGCACTAGGTTATGCAGATGGAATGGACCAAAGTGCTACAATGCATTGTGGTATACCCGGAGCTAGACATCCAGCCATTTTATGTGAACTAGAATGGGGAGGTTGTCATGTTCATCGGGTGCCAAATTCTAGTAACAATGGATGCTTTGGCCACAACGATTAGTGCCCTCGCAATGGGGGACTGGATTCCCCCAGTCGCATGGTCCTAGGTCATGGTGGCTATTTTCTTCCATGTCCCATCTCCCAGACAGCCAACGGTCACATTTAGGGGATGGCCCTCCTGCCCGCCTAGCATGCCATGACGATGCTGGTGGAGAGTTGCTTCATTCAATCGGGTTCGCATCACAAACTCAATGGGGTACACTTCATGTTCCTCCAGAGCATGCACTTCAAGACTCCTGTCAACCTTCTCCACTTCCTCTAGGAGTCTCTACAACGGTGGTGCCCTGGTAGACATCCTGGGGTAATCCATGCCCTTTGGCAGGCTAGTACCCTAATCCCGCTGCTTTGACCGCAGCCTCAACCAGTGTATGTGTATCAAAGGAGGCAGAGGAGACATGGTCTCTTGATGGGGGTGGGCTACCACGGTCTCAGACAAGACTATGGCTATGACCCATGGGACTCTAAGGATACTAAAGGTGTGTGGGATGGGTTGGGTTAGGTCCCATGGAGTGATGCATCAACTGCAAACGATGGACCCAGAGACAACACGGGGATGCAACTTTCTGAGAGTCCGTCGCTGCCCCTGCAATGATACAACCAAATGCTACACTGGATCAAGAACGTTATCAGAGACCACATGATAGGCATTGCCCAGATAATTGAGGAAAATAAACGTTGCCTCGTGGCAGGCCTGGGAGAGTCGGTCCTAGGCCTTCAAACCTCCGAGGAGAGTCGGGGCTCCAACTAGAACCCCCTCCAAAAAGCCTTTAACATGGGGCCATGGGGGGTAGGGGGCAGCTGGGGCATGCCTGGATTGGTCAGAGTCTCTAGTTAAGGGTTTGGGAATGGGGCATACTGCCCGCTTACGGCGATGCCTCATGATGGTTGTAGTTCCTAGGGAATCCAGGGTTGGGGTCTGTGGTCTGTGTGGGGCTAGTAGCTTTGGCCTGCGCTGTACTATTGTATAGCCTTCTTTTTGCGAATAACAATTCACTCAATTTTTTCCCAAAAACAAAATAAATTCAAAGTGAATATTTATTTTTGGCAAAGTCATCATGGACTTCCCTTTTATTTTCTCGCTAAAGTTATTTAACCATTAAATGTCATGTTGCCTTTCCAACTAAGACTATTCCTAAGTATCCCTAACCATATGAAAGGTGCCCTAGGCATTAGTCTCTTGAAACAAGTTTTCCAAGTGTTGATGTGTCCAAAATTTATGCATTAACACGCTCTTTTTGGTGCTAGAAGAAGGGTGTGTTTCATCTCCTATTTGTGACCATATTTCATTTTTTATTCCGTTTCTATTTCTATTATAGTTTCGAAACTTGTTTCCATTTACTTTTTCCACTAAAAATCTCTATTTTTTAGTCTTTGAAAATTTTTGTTTCCATGCACTTTTATTTTCTATTTCTTCTTCAAACCTATTGTTTACTTGAAAATTACTTCCCTATTCCTATTGCTTTTCCTGTGCTTTCTACTAAGAATTTATATTCCTCAATCCTTTGAAGTTCTTGTTCTTAAAAAATATTTTTTCCTTTATTTCCTATAAATTTTTGAATCTTTATTTGTTTTTCCTAAAAATTTTTGTTTCTTGTTACCTGAGTCCTCATCACTCACTTCTAATCTCATTTACTCTTATTAGTTTCTCAATCAATTTATCTCTCCAAACTCTTGTTCCTCCAGTTCTATTTGCAAATATCTACTTTGGTGGTCCTTACCTTAGCTTCAACCTTGGTGAGGTGATTTACATAATTCTACTTTTAATTTACTTTTCTGGAATTCTGCATTTCTTGTTTTATTTCAAATTTATATATTTAGCAATTTCTATTTTCAATAAAACAATTATATCTGTGTGTGTGTGTCTCTGGCATTTCAAATATTTTTCTATTTTATTTAGTTTTATAGTTTTGTAGCTTTTATAGTTTATAATTTTTGTTATATGAGTGAATCCTTCCATAAATCATCACAACCAAGATCATGTACCCTTGCCCCTAAGTGGCTCACTACCCATCACTTTACTTTAGAAAACAAATTAGCTTCACAATTTCCAAATTTCATCTCTAGAAGAATATGAACTAGGATGGTACCAATCAACACGTAGCTCCATTGGTAAGAAATCCTTTTAATTTCAAAAACTATCATGATATTCCAAAATCATTTCAAAACATAAACTTGTTCATTGATCTCACAACCCCTACTAGTGATGTCTATCAACATATAAAATGTTTTGAAACCTTAGTAGGTATTCATAACATTACCCAAAACAACATAGTGTGTAGGGTCTTTATGATGGATTTTAGAAGTAAAGCCATCAAATGGTTTTTGATGCTTCCTAATGCCTTTATCAACTCATGGCGAGACTTTAAAAATAAGTTCCTAATCCAATTTGATAAGTTCACTAGTGCTACCTTAGAATCGGCCAATTTTACAAGCTTAATAAAACTACCTATGAAAAAAATTTGTGCCTATAATCTAAGATTCCTACATCAACTTTCTTATGTGCTAAATGAGATGTATCCATAACTTGATGGTATCCTATATTTCTACCACTCTATCATTGACTCATTCTTTGCCTATGCCATTAAATCTGATCCTAACATAATAGAAATACAAGGAGAAATACCTAAAGCTATTGAGTTAGTACAAATTATCTTAATGAATAATATAATTAAGAACATGGCCTTCATTCCTTTTTATAAAATTAAGAAAAAGAAAACATAACTATCATCTATTCCCTGTTTCACTCTTTGTTGTGTTTTGTAAAGAGATCTCTGCCTAAGGATCCTCATGTTTTTAAAATGCTAAAGTTATATTTACAACAATATCTTTTGATCATTGTGATGTGATGATGCCTAGTGTTATGCTTATGCATATGATCTGTGCATTCCAACATCAATTCAAATATTAATCTTTGTTGATTTTTTTCAATTATCATTCTAATATAGGAAAGGGTTTGAGTCACTTCACGAGGTTAGATTTTCCTTTATCCATGGACCCTTCTCCAAGCATTGAAGGTCTCGGTGATGATCCTTTAATAAAAAATGCCATTTTTGAATATAATCATAACACTAATGTAAATGTTAATATAACCATTCAGAAAGGTGAAGACCAATAAAGGCCAATAGCCAAGCCAAGGAGAGAATCCACTGACAACCAGTATTGTTAAGCTACAAAAATCAATATAATTTAGAATGCATCTTAACCATTATTATTTTCTTGAATCTGAATAAAGGTGCTAAATGATGGTTGCCAAAAACTGCTTTGGTTTCAAATTGGCAATGAATGATATTAAATTCATGAGACCAAAGAAAAATTGATGTAAAAAAATAATAACAAGACTTTGCTTGGATGCCATGAAAATACACTTAATTTCAAATTTATGTATGCATCAAATAAACCTCTCTTAGTGGAGGCGTTGGATTTATGCATGCCATAAATAAACTTCACCCAATCAAGGTAGTGGCAAGTATACTTTTTATTTGTAATGTCATAGCCAAAGAATTAGGAGCTGGATAATTAATGTGCTTTGAAAGATTAAATATACTCACCAAAGAAAGGAACCTATGTTGCCTCTATTAAGCACTAAGTAGTGACCAATTAATATACTTAAACCTTTGTGGAAATGCCCCACCAAATCCCCGAAATCCAACATTGTAATTGAGGATTTGCCTAGTATTGTGTTTGATTGCAACACTATAAAAAGAAAACTTGAAATTCTTAAGAGTTATAAAACTGAAATGAAATTTTATTATCTTTGAGCACCCTGTGGATATATTGGATAGTAAAAATGTATATGCTATGCTTTTGAAAACATCACTAAGAATTACCAATATTCTTTGAAACAATCCCCCTTATATATAATGTGCTTAAATGTAATACATTGCAAAAAGAAAAAATGTAGTATTCATCTTCAATATTGTTGTACCACATATCCTAACATATTTATTTTTCATAAATAATTTAATGTCTTGTACTAGTTGCAACTTTGAAATAATACAGGTAACAATGTTTGTGGTTGTAATTTATGAAAAACAAGTTCTTAATCATGACAATGAAGGTTTGCCCCAATAGTCTATTGATTTTTCTTAAACTTTTAAGCTAAGAGCCTTAGCCATTAGAATCAATGAATAAAAAAATAAAGAGGTCATTCCTATGACACAATAAGAAAATAAAATCATCTTAAAAGCTTTTAAATGTATAGGTAGGATTTAAAAAACAACCTATGCCTTTGATGTTATATCATACCTCTATCTTATCCAGTTTGATAGACATTCATAAAGGATCAATTCACAAGCTTAAAAGAAGTAACTTTAGTCACCTTTCTATATGACAGGTATCCATATTGAAATTTTATGGTACACAACTCAAGTGCTATTTCACTTTCATTGTAATATGAAAATCTGTTAACAATCCATACTATAATTTCTATATGTAATTGCATTATATTATCATCATCATTCTAACCTTGTTCAAAAAATATAGTGTGGGCTTGATAATTGAATCATATGTTTTATAAATATCCATAGAGCATACAATGAACATCTATATTATCCTTTCATTTTGAAATCCTTTAGTTGTGTAGTGTATGGAATTACTAAAATAAATAAAAAAACCAAATGAAACCCTTACCCACATAGTAAGGTAGATGTCGCCTACTATATAATAGTGTTTTACCATAACACTACTCCACTACTGTCATACTTGTAGGTGGAGGCAAGTATTGAAATATACTTTCTTAATTATTAATTGATTTAAAATAATTAAAAATAGTTTTAAAAATTAACAATGATGTATTAGCTTTGTGGTAAGAGTCTTAGTTTAATAACTCCATATTGTAAGTTTAATTCCACTAGGTAGCACTAAGCTTAAATTAAAAGGAATAATCTCTTTTAAAACTAAAATAATATTGTATCTTGGAAAAGGTAAATACATATCATCAATAATAATCATTATTTAATATAGAAAAACCTACACTCTACAAAGAGTTAAAGAGTACCCATGTAAAAAAATCTAAGCTCACAATTATTCTTTAAAGCTATGTGACAATTAACATACCTCAA
This sequence comes from Gnetum montanum, assembly GCA_015680685.1. Taxonomy (NCBI): domain Eukaryota; kingdom Viridiplantae; phylum Streptophyta; class Gnetopsida; order Gnetales; family Gnetaceae; genus Gnetum; species Gnetum montanum. The sequence goes on along the minus strand of MNCI01000742.1, from coordinate 7,370 downwards.
AATTGTAGCTATTTAGGTTTAACAATTGCAAGTAGGATCTATGTATTAACTAGATTATTAGTCTTGGAATGAAGACTCTTTATTCTTTTAGAAAGGTACACACACAAAAAGTTAATTATGCCATAAGATATTCAAAAGAAAATAACTATTCAAGACAGGTTCTAAATAACTCCTATTATATAGGTGTACTACTTAGGGTCCCAAGTTACCAAGAAAATAGTAGTATATCTTGTACATAAAAATAATATTTATTAAAGGAATTCAAAGATAAAAGACAAACTCCTTATGAGATCTTGTTGCTTAGAAATGGAGGCAATTCCCCTATTTATTAGTTATACTAATAATGTAGCTAATTCTATAGTGAATAAGTTCTAAGAAATGAGAGCCCCAGGGGGCTGCCGAGTGCCTAGCGCTGCTACAACGCACTGGCCTCACCAGCCTAGAGATCACAAGCTGCAGGTACACCTGAAGCAATAGAAGGAAGGGTGTGGACAAGGTGTTATCTTTCATTGACCTGGTGTGGATCAGCGATGCGCACCTATTATATTGGAAAGTCCATGCTTACGGTAAAGACTGGGTGGCCTCAGATCACTGGCCTATCATTTGTCACCTAGAGATAGAAGTGTATAGGGCCCCACGCCCATTCAGATTTGAATGCACCTGGCTGACCAACCCCTGGCTAGGGGAATTGGTCCAGTCTATCTAGCAAGGGTACAACAACATGAAGGAGCCACGTGACTTCCTCAAGCATGGACTTAGGGTCCTCAAATGCTAGATCAAGGCCCTCGCCACCGCAGATAAGTATAGCTTCAAAGGCTATCTGTCGCAACTACAATCCCAACTATAGAACATCCAGGTCCAGTAGGAGCATGATGTCGATCTAGCCCAAGACGAGCTCACCCTCCTGGCCGAACTGTAGACCCTATAACACAAAGAGAAGGAATACTAGTGTCAACAGGCTCAACAGGAATACTGGTGTCACACGAAATTCTTCTTTGCCGTAGCAAAGGCACATCGTGGAACCTTCCATCATGTCCAACGCATGCTTCATAGCCTAAGTTAGGGGGAACAGACCCACTCAATGGTTGACCCAGTTAAATTGCTACAATACTAGCAACAGGTGTGGCAATGACAACCAACGGATCCCATATCAGTCACTATCCCATGGATCCTCACTACAGCAAATAACCAGCGCATCATGCAACCCTTCTCACATGCCAAAATCCATACTGCGTTGCAGGCCATGCTAGCAGATAAAGCCCTAGGGCTAGATAGATGGCCCATTGAATTTTTTTGTGAGTTCAAGCACTTACTTGGCCCTAATCTTCTGGATGCCTTCAACTATATGCTCGCATGGAAATAAGTATGCAAGGAAATCAACTATTCCTAGGTAGTCCTGCTTCTGAAGATGGTTAACCCCACATCCCTTGGGCAATTTCATCCCATTATCGTTTGTAACTCACTCCTACGGCTCTTCTCACGGATGGTGGTTGCCAGGATGAGGCCCCTCATGCCATGCCTGGTGGAACAAAACCAAGGTACATTTATCAAAGGCCGTTACATACAGGATCAGGTCCTACTCCTATAGGAAGTCCAGCACTCCCTCAAAACAACCAAATTCCTTGGGCTTTGCATTAAATTGGACATCACTAAATCCTACAACTCCGTAAGCTGGGCAGCCTTGATGATGGTTTTGTAGGAAAATTACTAATTCATTTGTGGATTTATACCTTTAGGTTCAAAAGGGAGGATGGTACTCGCTGGACATCGACAGCCACCTTTGGGGGTTCCACGGGAGGGGACATAGGCTTAGGCAAGGGGACCCCCTCTCCTTGCTCCTCTTCCTCCTGGTGATGGACCTCATGCAAACTTATTGTGCTGAGGAGGACATCCAGGGACTGGACATCCATGGTATCCGTTGCCTAACTACCCACTACACAGATGACACGATGATCTTTACCCATGCCACCGTTCCATAGGCCTGGGTGCTTATGAGCACATTGGACAAGATGAAGAGAGAAGTTGGGTTAACCCCCAACCCTGGGAAATTTGTGCTCTACCTCACCCATAGCCATCCTACTATCCACAACAAGGCCATCTAGATTTTGGGGATTCTATCAGGGGTAGTGGAGGACATGTACCTGGGCATCCCCATGCATAACTAGCACCGATAATGAACATACCAGACACTGGTAAGGAACCTCCAAAAGTGCACGACGCACTGGGCAAATAGGTTTCTATCCCAAAAAGGGAAAATTGTGCTAGCAGCGATGGTGTTGGCCGTCACAGTCAGATTTGCAGCATCCATGGCCACCCCGCCTTCCAGAGTTATGCAGAAAATTGACGTCATAATTCAGAATTTTGTATGGTCGGGGGACAAGGGTGGGCCGAGAATGCACCTCGTGTCTTGGGACATGATTGCATGCCCCTAGCTGATGGGGGGCATGGACATTTTTCCATTTGTAGTGGAAGCTGCAATGGGCTGAAAAGGAAAAATTGTGCTGGCGGCAATGGTGCTGGCCACCACGGTGAGATTCACGGCGTTCATGGCCTTCGAGTGGCATTCATGACCTTCGTGATTTGCAGCGTTCATGGCCTTTGAGATTCACGATGTTCATGGCCTTCGCGGTGTTCTTACCAGAAAAAATCAAGACCTCATCATGCACCAGGTGCTTCCTATTCACGAGTGGCTGAGAACACATGGCATGCTCATCAATACCACCTGCCCATTGTGCAATCAGTGCATAGAGATGCTTCACCACTTCATGCATGATTGCCACGTGGTCAGGCTCTTATGGTGTATGGATGGCCTCTGCCCACTCGACTAGTCGGGAAACGCATCGATGCGAGTGGCACTGTGGATCCTCTGGTGCACAAGAAACGAGTAGGTCTTTAAAGGAATGGATCTACCGCCATCTGCCATGCTGGCCTACCGATTTCATAGACTCTGGGAGGAAATTACAGTAGTCATGGGTATGCATGCTTTCCTCGAGCCACCATCTACTGAAATTCAACAGCAACTAAAGCTCTAGCACTGGGTCACACAGATGGGGTGGACTACAGTGTTGCAATGCATCGCGATCAACCCGGAGCTAGATGTCCAACCATTTTATGTGAACTACAATGGGGAGACCACAGTGTTCCGGGGGTGCCAGATTCTGGTGACCATCGAGGCTCTGGCCGTGACAATTGGTGTGCTTTCTATGGGGGATCGAATCCCTCCAGTCGCAAGGTCCAAGGCCACGGTGGCTGATTTCTTCCACAACCCCATTCCCTGGATGGCCAATGAACACATTCAAGGGATGGCCCTCCTACCCACGTGGCACACCACGGTGGCATTGGTGGAGTGTTGCTTCATCCAGTTGGGCTCGCACAACAAACTCAATGGGGTACACTTTATGTTCCTCCAGAGCATGCACGCTGAGACTCCAGGCCAGACGTGTGGGTTACCAATGTGTACGGCACCCAAGGATGGTAGGCGCGGGTTCAGGAGCTCTACCGGGTCATGCCACTGGTTCCCACGAAGGCCAGTTGGTTACTAATTGGTGATTTTAACTAGAGGCTCTTCTCCTGGGAAAAGACTAGTGACACTTGGGCTGAGCCCCCCAGGGCAACAGAAATGCTTGCCGTGTTACAGCAGTTTGATCTGACGGACTTGGAAATCACTGGCTGCAATTTTACCTGGAGCAACCGCAGACATGGCGCCGCGAGGGTCCTATCCCGGATTGATCATGTGTGGGCCAATGAGAAGTTGCTGAATGATTGGGACCTCCAGGCTTACGGAGGTGCCTGCATGGCCTTCGATCACAGGCCCATTTTCTGCAATCTGGAGTGTGGGGAGTTCCAACGTCCACGCACCTTCCGTTTCGAGCGCACTTAGATCCGCAAGCCATGGCTTGGAAAAATGGTGCAGGACATCTGGAAAAATTACAATGCATCAGTGGACCCACGCGAATTTCTCAAGAATGGGTTGAAAACACTAAAATAGAAAATTAAAAATATCAGCCCAACAGAGAAATATCGGTTCAAAACCTGCCGAAGTCAGTTGCAGGCCAAATTGCAGGTGATCCAATCATAGCAAGAGCAGCATGAGAGCGAGGCCGACCATGCCAGGGAGGAGCTCGCCCTTCAGACTGAGCTTCAACTCCTTCACCACGAGGAGGAGGAGTATTGGCACCAACAGGCCCATGTGCAGTGGTTGAGGGTGGGGGATCTACACACCAAATTTTTTTTCTCAGCTGCGAAGGCCCTCCGCAGCTCTCAGATTGGACCGATGCAATGCCTCCTGTAAGATGAGGTTCCTCCGTGTGCCGACAGCCTCCTACGGTACCAGCAGCAGGTCTGGGACTGGCAGCCAACAGTTCCCATTTTGGTGCCCATGGACAAAATTTTAAATCTGGCCGATAATTTCCAGCTCCTGCAGCCATTCACGCATCAGGAACTACACGCGGCGCTCCAGAAAATGCCAACGAACAAGGTGCCAGGGCCAGATGGCTGGCCCATTGAATTCTTTAAGAATTTTGAAGATGTTCTCAGGAAGAACCTGCTGGACGTGTTTAACCACATGTTGGCCTGGCGGTAGGTCAGAAAAAAAATTAACTGCTCGCGCGTGGTTTTCATCCCGAAGACGGAGAATCCCACGTCCCCAGGCCATTTCTGCCCCATCGGGGTCTGCAACTCTCTACTGCGACTATTTTCTCGCTTTCTCGTAGCCAGGCTACAACCGCTCATGACGCGTCTCGTAGGTAAGCACCAAGCTGCTTTTCTGAAGGGCCGTTACCTTCAGGACTAGGTTCTACTACTTCACCATATGTAACGCAAGTGCTTGAAGCGATCGTACTGAGGCACCTATTTAGCCTAAGTGTGATAAGCAGCCGATTCCTTAGCCAGCCGTACACACCCGTGGGTGCTCGTAACTAAGTTGTACTTATCACACGTTCTAGCCTAGCAATGAGCAGCCGATTCCTCAACTAGCCGTACACATCGACTACTACTGGGATTACCAAGTGCAGAATCCTGGAATACGCTACTGGGTTACCAAGCAGCCAATGCTCGTAGTTAATTCGTACTCATGCGTTGCGACAAGCAGCCGATTCCTTGACTAGCCGTACACGTCTATAGACACTTTTAATCAAGTCATACTTGTGCGTACTAGGAAAGCAGTAAATGAAAGCAATAAATAAAACCACGTGCTGCAAGGTTTATCCAATCAAGTTCGTCTTTATTGCC
>MNCI01000741.1:17062-62701 GCA_015680685.1 Gnetum montanum | reverse complement strand
AGGCCCTTTCTTGGTAACCGACGCATACAGCAACGGAGCGTTCAAGTTAGCAGACATCAACGGCAACGAATTGACAAACCCTGTAAATCATGTATACCTGAAGCAGTATTTCATCTAGCAGCATCTACAGTGTCGACAACAGGTATGACAGTGCTCGTTTGCTATGACGTAAAACTGGCACTGCTCGTCCGCTATGACGTAAAACTGGCACTGAACGTCCGCCACGACGTAAAACTAGCACTGCGCATCCGCTACGACGTAAAACTGGCATGCTTTGCACACGTTCGCCACGACGCTAAACTGGCAAACGGTAACCGTCCGCTACGACGTAAAACTGGCAACGTTGTACAGGTCTTCCAAGACAAAAAACTGGCACCTTTTGCACGCGTCCACCACGACGCTAAACTGGCACAGGTACGTAGCCGTCTGTTGAGACGTAAAACCAGCACAACTCTGTCCCTGGGTCATGACATAAAACTGACCTCCACAGCACGGTCTGCTGAGACCATAAACCAGCCTTACCACCGTCTGCTACGATGTAAAACTAGCACTTCTCGGTCTGCCCGGACTTTAAACTAGGACCATGGTCTGCTGAGACTTAAAACCAGTAACGGCAGTCTTCCAAGACTTAAAACTGGGATATACAGATCGCCACCATGTTCAAGCGAGCGTGATCACTCCTCTACAGGTGCACAACAGACGGGGTGGGCTACTGAAGCAATACCCGCATCGCCACCTCACCGGAATCCTACTGATTCCTCGGTTAAGAAAAGAGGCATCTTACTGATCCCTCGGAGATGCCGCCACCGCACCCGCTGCAGTGGTAGCACCTCTGAGAGTTTAGCCTCGACAGTCGGAGCTCCGACGAAATCCTCGTCGACAATGGCCTCGGGAATCCTCGCCAATCATCGCTATCAGACGCCGGCCTCCCAAATTCATCTGGCCGGTTCCCAGTGCAACCAGTTAGCTGCACTATGTCTGATACCTCTTGGAGAAGATATGCAGCGCCGAATCATCAGAATTGGCGGTTCCGCCCGCGTGCCCCGGCTCCTTCTTTTCAGCTCATTTATTTAACATCAGACAGCATTGGTTTCAAGAACATCTTGCCTTTAGTTTAGCAGCAATGGTTTCCTCTGTTTTCTTGAGAAGATGTCACCCAAAGGTGCGTCCATCTGAGCGGCGAAGTACAACAGCGTGCTAAAATGGCTGCTCAGGTTTGCTCACCCACTCAGTTTTGCGCATTTCTTCCCGACACGCGTCTAACCTTAATCTTTGTTTCCTTCTTCCCCACCCAGTTCCCATACGCAGCATTCACATACGCAAATCTTCATTTTTCGTACTCACGCTAGCAGAGACATCGCAAAAGTGATGCGCAATGCTCCTTTTTGCACGCATTCCTGCTACAATTTGTAACAGAGATATCTCAGATTGACACGCTACGCTCGTCTGAAAGCATTCCTGTTGACATAAATAAACACACCGTTTGCATCTTCCTGAACCTGTTTCCAGTTACACCCTTCTACCTCTCATACTCGCCAGCCTTCCTTTTATGTAAACAGAGCAGCACCTAAGTAGTCATGGATGAACGTTGTTCTTGCTTCTACCAATCCGGTGTTTCGCATTCTTTGTCGACGTTTTTCGGGTAAGCCCTCTAACCGTCAACAAAGAGGGGCCATTGAAACACCGTGAAAATTACAGGTCGGCCTCAGGCGAAGATTCGTAATTTGAGCGAGAACGCGCCTCAAATCTGTCTAAGGACAAGTTTACGCTCCATCACGCACGGCAGCATAATGAGTGTAATAGGCTCCAAGACAGTTAAAAGCAAAATCCAGAGAAACACGACGGGTTGGCACTTGTTCTCGCAACGCTTAAACAACTGATCTTTACGTGCGTTACGCGGCAATGCGTGTTCGTGCGTAGGTTAGAATGCAAGCACGCGCTCATTACGCTTCGTCACGCACAGTTGCGTGATGAGCGTAAGTGACACTTTAATTACACTCCACCGCGCTTAGCTGCGTGGAGAGTGTATGTTACATTTACGCTGCGTCACGCACAGTTGCGTGATGCGCGTAAGCGCGTTGTTGTTACACCTAGGTTGCGTTCATACACGCAACACAATGCGAATGAGCGCAAACGCAGCCGAGACATGCCTATCATGGGCCTTCTCTTTACACGCACAGCACGCAAACGAGCGTGTTGTGCGTAGTCGCAGTTCGACTTAAAAGAATCGCGTCGACAGGATCCGCGACATTCGGGCCCACATCATCAGGGTTGCGCGTGTCGCAGCCTATAAATACCCCGGCTGACAAATATACAAAAAAAAAGAAAGGGGAGAGATCCGGTGGGGGAGTTAGCAGTTGACAAGTTAACAAACCAGAGCACCAGAGCACAGATCGCTTTTCGTTGGCAGCAGATCAAGAGGACAAGAGCATTTTCTGAGCAAGGGCATACTTATCGCCTTGAGCAGAGAAACAAGAGCATCCTTTGGTAATCGCTGCAAACACCATCCTTTAGCAGAAACAAAACACAGCACACCTGAGCCCTAACAGCGGATCTACTCGAAGCAAAGAAGTAGAACGGGAATTGCGGAGTCGTCTCGCCCAGTTAGCAAGTTCTATCGTTCAAAAGATCGACAGACTTCAGAGCTTGACTATTCCTGCATCTAAGCTTTGGGCCTACAAGGTAGATCAGACTTCTGTCCACACAGTTTTCTTGTTGTTTTGTGCTCATTTTGTATCCAGTTGTTGGGGGGTTTTTCTCCCATTGTAACGTAATATACACAAGCATACATCCGATCCAACATTGAAACATAGATCTTTGATCTTTGCGACGTACACGTTTTTTTTTTTCTCTCTCCCGATTAGCATATTTTCGGCGTTTTGGCGTTATCTTCGTAGCGATCCATCTACGTCCTTTTCCTCCCGTTTTACGATCTCTCGCACCAAATCACGGCACGCAAAAATCCATAATCATCATCGCTTTTACTGACCCGTAAGTCCCTGTCTGATCGACAAGACCGTTCAGGGCACCACGGATTCGTTTTTCCAGCTTAGCCCTCGTGCGGTTCCATGGTTAAAGCTGTGTACACGGAATTTCGGTCGGTATTTCTAGTTGCCGATGTTTCCCGTCGTTACAGGCAGAAATCATAGCTCTTGATCAACTCTTGACTTCCCCCAATTATAATCCCTTGCATCTTGAACCACATTCCCTCGATCCCATGTACTTTTGAAAATGGTGCAATGACATTCGATTAAGGGTCGATGGTTAAAGCTTTATGCTTAGTTGTTCATGGTGTTTTGCACTTCTTTGTCAATGCCTCTCAGGTGGATTCCTCCAGGAGTCAACAAAGAGGACCCAATGAAAAACCACTAATTTCAACTTAGCACTTTGAAAATGACTAAAGCCCTTTCGAGCTTTTGGGAGGCAAAATTTGACTAAGGCATGGAACTTAGGTCCACCTTGCTCATGTTGTCAAGCTAGCTTGCCCTTAGTGTGAGCAACTCCAATAGTTTCAAATTCAAGTAAAAAATGATCCAAATCTGAGGGTGCAAGCCATCCTCAAAAGCCATTGATGTCCACTCCAAGTCTCAGCATTCAGGAGTCCAAAATTCAAGCCATATTACATAGTTTTTTCATGTCACACTGCATGTCATGCTACAACATGACTTCAGCATGACCAACTTTCAGAGCCTCAAAACTGAGTCAAAATGACTTGATTTCAAGTGTGCAAGTCATCCTTAGGGTCCACTATTGACAACTATGGATCCTAGCCTTCAGGAATGCTAGATTCCAACTCAAAATTGCAAGTTTTTTGCGAGATTTCATATGTCACGCTGCATGTCATGTTGTAGCGTGACATACAACATGACCTACTCAAAGTGGTCCAAGACATGTCACGCTGCAGCATGACATACATCGTGAGATATAGCATGACCTACTCAAAATGGGTCAAAGCATGCCACTTTCAGGCTCAATTTAGCATCCAGTTAGGCATCCTACAGCAATCAAAGTGGTCAAACCCAAGATCTAGAAATTTCAAGGAAGCCAGGATCAATTTTTTTTGTATTACATTGTAAATTTTGATTTGTGGGCTTGTTGAGCCCTCAGATTCTAAATTCTATGCACTTTCATGGGCTAAAGTGATGCATACATTATAAGATATGATGAATTTGTTCAGGAACGTAGCTTGCTGACACATACCCAACTCATGCACAACTGTCCAGCCAACACGTGTTACTTGATCCATTTTCCTCTCATCTCCTAGCCATTGATTCCATTCACGAATTCCATGCCCGAGTCTGGCCCAATCCTATAAATACCCTATCAATTCATGTAAACTAGGTTGGGAATTTTTGAAGTTAAAGGGCTCAGAAAACTCAGACCAGTAGTCCTTTGGTGCTCAGCACACTTTGACTAACAGCATCCAAGCACTTTTGAAACACATGACATCACATCCCATCACATCACCCCAGGGCTTGGCTCTTGACCTACCATCTACACATGTAGCTACACTTTGACCGGTGCACATCTTTTCTATGCAATACAATATAGCTCATTTTGCCAGCCATTATACTGTTTACTCTATTTTACATTCAGTTTACACTCTATTCATGTTTTGTTTACAATACCAATCCTGCATACGTTTCTGTTTACATTTTATACGCACATTTAATGTTTACATTTCAAAAATCAGTTACGATAATCCTAGCACAAGCCATAGTTTTTGCTTGGGAAAGTCCTTGGTTGATTTACATGTAGACCATCCAAGGCACTCTACCTTCATTTTCTTTCCCAGCTTGCCCTCAAGCGAAGGCACAGGCAGCTGTGTCTGCCCAATGATCTTTCAGTGTTTGTTTTCCTTTCCAGCCTTACACTAATGATTTAGGTTAGTACACTAGTGATATAGGTAGCCTAATTGAACCTTGTGCCCTCTAGTAGCACCTCTTTCATCACTCATGCCTACTCCATCCCAAATATCTTTCCTTGGGAGAGAAACTTTGAGAATGTATTAGGGTAGAGCTCTTGTACCTCAGGCACAAGCACATCCTTAATTGAAATATTCTTGTGAGATCAGAGGGCCCCCAACCAATCCTTGATCTCCCCTCTATGGTTCACCTACTTGTTAGCCTTATCAACAATCATCAAGACATTAGTGGGGAGGCCAAAGAGGTCAACAAAGAAGGCTTCACTGAGGTTAAGCACTACTGTCACCCCGTGCACATGGATGAAAAACTTCCTAATGTTGCTGCTCAATGAGTTAATGATGATGACCATTTTGACCACCAAAATACTTAGGCTAAGGACCAAAACTAGGTCCATCAACCCTACATGTGTAATCCTAGCTATTAGTGCATTAGAGGCCTTGTGGCACAGCCAATGTTGCACACCCTCCACATCACCATATTTCATGATGAGGGTGCTCTTTGTGTGACCTATGGTGATCATCTTCACATCACCCAAAGTAACTTCCACTACAAAAAAGGAAAAAAAACATTAGCATCATGCAAAAGGCAAACTAATAGGCAATACATGACCAAGAACATAACCTAAAACTTAGATGCATATGTGGTACAAATGGGATGCAAGATGGGGGTGGTACTATAAGAATCTCCTTGGTGTTGATCACATCAGTGGCCCACTCCTCATCCAAGTAGTTATGGGTCCTACACCACTCATATGACATTGGGTATCAAGTGGGGTAGACCTCCAAATCAGACCCCACCCACTCAAGTACAACTACTTGAATATTCGAGCTAGAAGAGAATACCTCTAAGGTAGTATGGGTCAAGTTAAGAGCATCCACCTCATCATATAGACCCTCCTCATCAACTTTGAATCTGGCATTAAGCATGTGGCATTAGCAATGTGACATGGGCAAGTAGCAAGAAACAAATTGTGAAAGTAAGAAAAGAACTTACCCTCTAGCATAGTAGACAATTCCAAGTGGGTTTTGGAATAGGATGTGCACCTATAGTGTAACAAAGAGGGTGTTGTTCTTGTTGTAGCAACTAAACCCTATCATGCACCATATCCTGGATAGGCAATAGGCACTCCTAGGGCCTCTACCCACATCATCTGAGATTTACCTCAAGATGTCCTCATTAGCCCCAGGAAACAATGTCTCAGTGATGGCACTAGTAGCCTCCATTGCCAAGTGTGATCACATGATCATACTAAACTACTGTAGTAGGTACTCTAGGAACTCACAAGTCCCTAGTCAAAACCATACTACTTGAACACCCACCCACATATCTAGTGTAGGAGTGTTAGAAATAGGTTCACTCATACAACAAGATACCCAGAAGCTCCACGACAATCAAGATAGGTTTTAGTAGCACCCTACAATATCCAAGTAACAAAGAAAAAACATTAGTATACACACATAGATTTAAATTGTGAAATAAAATTATTAATTAAGTTGGAAAAATTAACACAACATAGCATAGACTAGTAAAATGTTTTTAATTTTGACAATACACCTTGGGGTCCTATGGGTATAGGATGTCAACCAACTTATTTGACGCATCTAGTACTCATTGGGGTACAACACATTTGCATAAGATTTCATTTCAAAAGTTTCATAGTTTTAGAATTAGCATGTTTTCATACATTTAGCATTATTACATTTTTCTATTTTAACATTATGCACGATTTATAGAATTTTTGCAAAAATCTTTTCTAACTTTGAACAACGTAGTTTGGAATATTGCAAAAAAATTTCCTAACACTAGACTATCTCAGTGGATAGCATAGTCTAGGAAGAGGATCGAGTTTTTCTAACTCTAGGAACACCCCAACTATGCTCTAAAATGTGGAGAGCATAGTCATAGACTGAAATTTTCTAACTTCCAACTACACTCTCTAGTTTTGAAGAAAAAACTAACTTTGGGGGTAGATCCCATTTTTCCAAACACTTGATTTCAACTATGCCTCCAAGGCATGACGAGCGTAGTCCTGGGTACGGTACTAAAAAGAAAAGTCTTGGTGATTGCTCTAATTCTCTTTGCACACCACACCTTACTATGATGCCCAGTGCACCCATCTCACCATCACGTACCACACCCACTTACTTGTTGTCACAACTATGCCTTCAATAGTTGGCCTTCTTCCATCCCATGTTGATTTCCGTTAGGCTATGCCTTGCTTGTAATCATGATCATCCAAATTCATCCATGTCTACCCATGATTACTCCTCCATACCTTTCCTACCTCCATTATTTGCTACTATCACCCATATCTATGCTGTGCTTACTCAGTGCCATGCTTGGCTATGTTGGTACCATTGTGTTGCTATCATCACTATTGCTACCGTGTGCTAGAATCGAAATCGTTGCTGCATTTTTTGTCATGTTCCTTGCTATGTTCTACTACTATTGTGCAAGCTAGTTTCACCATGGCTGTAGCCACAATCACGATCGTTGCCTCACCACATGAAAAAATTTTAAAGAAAAAAAGTTGAAAACCTCTATGCCATGGCCCCTCATGGCCACCAATGTGCCTGAACATTCCCCACACCACACAAAATATAAATTTTTTTCAAAAACATAAAAAATCATAGGGCAAACCCTTGTCATGCCCCTTTCCCTATTGTGAGCCACTCTTGACTATTTCTAGAGCTCTTGCATCCCTACAACCACACCTTAAAACACCAAAAAAATGATATAAATGCACACCCTCTACCTTTGGCCATGGCCATGTTGCGGGGTGTGGCCTATGTTTGGCCCCAATGCCACAAACCCATAAAAAGAAAAAGAATTTGCAATAGAACCCCATGCAAAACCCCCACATGCAAAGAAAAATCCATGGCCTCATCACACAAAACACTCCATGACTGTGCACACGCTCTCTAGCTATGGTGGCCAAAATAGCCCATGGCGGTGGTGGCCTCTACTATGGTAGGGCACCCCAACAACTACACTCCCAAATCCTAAATCCTCAAAATGGTAGAAAGCAGAAGAAAAGAAAATGAAAAAGTGGAGACATGCCCAAATCCCAAGTCCTCTCTAGATCCTCCAACATGCCCAAGACATTGCCAAGGTACTAAATGATAACATCAGGGCATTCACATGGTCATATGAAGACATGTTGGGCCTAGCCCCTTGGCTAGTCCAACACAATATTGTAGCAACCAAAAACGTCGACGGCTGGAAAATGCCGAGGGGTCGATGGACGTGACAGTCTCAACCCTATACCTGCGGAAGGACTGTGCTAGGTGTGTGTGGATACGGGGTGCCCTGAATGGTCTGGTCGATTAGACAAGGACTTACATTGGCATCAATATAGCCTTTTGCAACATATATATATATTGATGTAGGGTGGAGTGCTGAATAATGCTCGAAGATAAATGAAACAAAAAGGAAATAGTATAAAATGAAAAAATAATGTGAAGTAATGCTTGAAAGTGAATAAAATAGAAAATAATGTAGAATGAGACAATAGGTAGGGAAGAAGGTAAAATGTAGTTAGAAACATGCACTACTTTGGAACTACAAGTTTGCTTTGTTAGGGCGAATACAATCAGTTGCATAGTGTGATGGAGTGCTGAGATTTTGAGAGTGACCAAGACATGTCGAGAAAAGCAGGTAGTGCACCTTGGCACGAACTTGAATGTTGGAAGTGAAGGGATTCTACCAAGGTGGTAAAAAAATGGAATAGAACAAAATGCTAGCTAAAAGTGCTAACTGTTTGTAGTGACAAACAGGAAGCTTACAATGCTTGATGCGAGAGAGGAAGGAGGTCTTCAGAATTCAAAAGTTAGGGCCTTCTTTGAAGGAAATGTGAGCTCTCCTCTTAAGTCCCTTTGAAATTTTTTTTTGGATCCTTTGAATGTTGTTTGCTAGGGTATTTATAGGACCAGGGTTATGCAAAAATGGGCAGTTTGAACGCTACATGCCTTGGGCCTTCATTGACTTACTGGTGCCACTTGGGCCATGCATGATCATTGGGCCTATAGGACCATTGTAACACAAACCCATCATGCAATAACTGTGAGCCTCCCATGTCATAATTGTGCTATCAGCGTTTGGAGACATGTGTCAATGGTTAGATTAGGTGAAGTGCATTGATGTCACACAACTACCCTCATGTCTTACTGTTGCTTTGTAGCATAGCATGCTTGGCGTAGTGTAGCACCTTGTCATGCATTTTGCTATATGTTGCATGTACGCTATGCTATGCTATGTAGCATATCGTAGCATAGAAATTGGCCTTAGTCATGAAATTTTTGCTAATTCGCAAACTTTTTCTCCCATGATGTGAGCCTTGCAAACTCTTTTGATTCTATTCTTTCGAGCTACCTTCTGTCTCTTTAGCAAGATTGCTACGCCTTGCTGCACCATGTAGCTCGATGTAGCATAGCAGTAGACATGGTCTATCGCTTCCTAGCGAAAAGAGACATCATTGTAGAGCTTGAAATTGGAAGAGGGGAGTGGTGATGAAGCTATTGCTATGCTACGTTATGTGGCATAGTGTAGTGTAGCACTTCATCCTGCCATCATTTTTTGAAGCTTGCTATTCTATGTAGTGGGGCGTAGCATAGCAGACTTCGTGACTTAGAAAAATTGCCAAATTGTTTTGTGCATCCAAAATGCTACTGCCAACTCCACACACCATTTCTGAATAGGTTGTTGGTTGGGTAGGCTACTTGGGTGGATAGGCAAGGTGACTCGTAGGGCCTGTTTGTGCCCAAAGTAGAAAATTTGCCAAACTGGCCAGCCTGAACTTAGAGCATTCTCCTCTTGAAGAACTACCATAGTGCTATGCAGATTGCGAGGCCAGGTGAAGCAAGAATGACTTCACAATTTTTTTGGGTGTTTCAAATATCATCCTTGATCCCTATATTAAGCCAGTAAAAAAAAAAGCATGCAAGGTTCAACTTGAGATGATGTTGGCTATCTATGATGAAATGAATAAGCTTTATAAAGCTGGCTTCATTTGGGTCATTAACTATGCAGACTGGGTCTCCAACATCATAGTTGTGACCAAGAAAAATAAAAGCATAGACATTTGCATAGAATTTTAGGATCTAAACAAGGAAACCATTAAAGAAAAATTCATGTTTCCCAAAATTGATCAACTGATTGATACCATGGCTACACATGCCTTGTTATCCTTCATGGATGGGTTATCAGGCTACAACCAAATTAGGATCAACACTAAGCACCAACTTAGTACAACCTTTATGATCCCCTGGGGTACATTTTGGTATACCATGATGCCCTTTGGACTCAAGAATGCAGGAGCAATGTATCAACAGATAATGACATACATCTTTAGCAATTACAGGCTAAGCTTGTTCAATGATCACATTGATGACATCCTGGTTAAGTCCAAAGTGGCTCACAATCATGTAAATGATCTAAACAGAGTGCTTAAGTATTGCCTAAAACACGATCTTAGGTTGAACCTCAAGAAGTGTGTTTTTGGTGTCAAAATGGGCCAGATGCTTAGTTTTGTAGTATTTGAAATAGGAATACACATAAATCCCAACAAGGTTAAGGCCATAACAAAATTGGCACCACCAAAAAACCTTAAGGATCTACGAGGGTTGCAAGATATATTGTAGTTCATTCGTAGGTTTATTGCATAGTTAACCAACAAGTTGCAGCCAATGTAGAATCTGCTCAAGAAAGTAGCCCGCTAAGCCCACTTTGAGTGAACAGCTTAATGCTAATAATCATTTGATAATGTTAAGTAAGAGTTGGCATAACTTCCTACTGTTCACCCTCCGTAAGGAGATAAACCTTTTTACATCTACCTTGCCACTTTTGACATGTCCATCACTTCTTTTCTTTTCCAAAAGCAAGATGATGGTATAGAGATCCTGGTTTACTACTTGGGCCATGCATTAGTAGCCTAGGAAGTGAAATACAATGATGTGGAAAAGCATTTCCTTACCCTAGTCTTTTCACTAAAGAAGTGGAGGCATTACCTTTTCCACAGTCAAGTCAACATCATTTGCAAAAATAACATACTTTAAACAATCACAACAAACATCTATAAAAGCAATCGTATTGCACAATGAAAAGTAATAATAGTAGAGTTTGACCTACACTATGTTGCACAAGCCTCAACAAAAGGTCAAGCTATAGCCACACAACTCACGACTTCACCCATAAATGATAAGGTAACTATAAACCTTGAATTCTTGGATGATCATGTTAGTAGCATTAGACAAGTGCCCAAAAACTATGAGGCACTCTTGCCTTTTGATAGGGCTTCAACCTCCCACAGGAAAATGGAAAAGCAAAGGCCACTAACAAAGTCATCATCAACCTTTTGAAGAAGATGCTAAGTAATAAAAAATGATGATAGCATGAGTAATTAGTCTACACACTTTAGGCCTATTGCACAACATGTTGAATGGAAATAGATAAGACACCTTATAGTCTCATCTATGGGTTTCCCCTTGAATTGTAGGTTCCATCGCTCTAGGTGATCCTTGTAAACTTCATTGATGAAGCTCAGAATAATGAGTTGAGGATCATAGACCTTTACTCAATAGAGGAGGAGAACATGCAAAAACTTGATCGCATTGAATGATACCATGAAAAGAAACAATAGAAAAACCATCACAACTAGTATCAATGCCTAATCAAGAAAGGCAACCTAGTCCTCAAGGTTGTTTGTGAACCTATGGACAAATTCTTAGCTAATTGGGAAGGACCTTTCTTGGTCACTAAGGCCTACAACAATGGAGCATTCAAATTTGTTAATCAGGATGGCAATGAGTTTGCCAATCTAGTGAACCATTTGTATTTTGAAGATGTACTATGCCTAACATAAACCACTACACATAGATTCAAAATGGTAAGCATTCATCTGCTACAATGTTAAATTGGCACCCAAACCTCTTACCTACTATGATGTTAAATCAACACAGACTATTCACTATGACATTAAACTAGCATGACATGCATTTTCCATGATGCCAAATTATCACAGATCATCCTTGGGTCATGATGTTTAATTGACACAAAAGTAAGTTTGCTATGATTATAAACTAGCATAGTAAGTTTTCTATTACTATAAATTGGCACAAATTGTCTACTATGATGTTAAAATAGTAGATAGCTCATTTTCTATAATGTTGAATTGGCATGGTAGTCTACTATGATAATAAACTGGCACAACATTCATTTGCTACAACATTAAATTGACACAGTAGTCTACTAGGACTATAAACTAGCATACCATAGTCTACCAAGACCTTAAATTAGGTTTTTGATCACTCACATAGGGTTCCATGAGAAAGCAAGCAAGAATAATTTCAACCCCTCCCCCTTACTTTTCTACACCACATGGGCAAGGATACTACATTCCTAGAATGGAACATTGGCCATTAGCTTGGCCTTTAGAGAACTTGTAGCATTATGGCCCCCTACCATTTTACTGGTTTTTTGAGCACCTACCATTGGCTTAGCCTTTAGAGCACTTGTAGCGTTATGATCCCCCATCATTTTGTTGTTTTTTTGAGCACCTACCATTGGCTTGTCCTTCGAAGCACTTGTAGCGTTATGATCCCCCTACCATTTTGCTGGATTTTTAAACACCTACCATTAGCTTGGCCTTTGGATCACTTGCAACATCATGGCCCCCTACCATTTTGATGATTTTTTGAGGTCTATCCATCAGTCCAACCTTGGGAGAACTTTCAGCATTATGGACCCTTGCCATTTTGCTAGTTTTTTGAGCACTTGCCATCACCATGACATTTAGAGCAATTGTAGCATCACCATCCCTAGATAATTTTCTAGCTTTTTGAACACCTAAAACTAGTGTAGCCTTTGAAGGATTTGTAGCATTACCATCCCCAAGAATTTTGCTAATTTTCTGAACACTTGTCATTAGTTCAACATTTAGAGCACTCGCAACATCATCTCCCTTAACATTTAATTTACATTTCATGTTTTGTGATTTTATTATCTTCTTGGAGTTGTGTTTACATGACAAAGCCTAGAGGTGGTTGTGCAAAGGCACATCTCATCGTAGTGGCAACTCACCAAATCACTCTGATGTGCATGATTGGACTAGCTGAGCCTCTCAAGAGTGCACATTCCTATTACCCCATTATGGCCTACCTACATCCATCCTTATGTCCTGACACTCTTGCATTCCCCCTGCATAGTCAAGACCATAAACCCCTTTGACACATACATGTTGTAACCACATGGAATCCTCTGCAAGCCAAATTGTAGAACCCAAGGTAGACATAACATGAGTTGTCCTGTGGAGAGCCTCTATTGGCTAGTCAAAGCCCAAGTAGATGTAACATAATTCATTCTAGGATAGAAACACCTATCACATAGATGTGATGTGGTTTTGCAAGCATTAGAGCAATGCTTATTCGATGGCATGAAGTCCACCTAGTGGAACGCATCCCACAGTTAGCATTTAACAAAGTGTAGAACCCGAAGAAGGTTCACCTTATAGCAAAAAAGAAAAATGAAAACAAAAAAAAAACAAAAAGAGTAAAGTGGAAAAAACATGTTCCCAAGCAAATCAGCAAAGCTATAATTTTCAAACTGGTCAGGCCTTGAATCCACACTAACTCTCTCATAAGCACTCTGACAAGAGGTCAATGTTTTTAGAGATAAGCCACCCTAGTACCATGATCACCATCAGCCGTGCTAACTTTGCATCTTGCATCATAACATCTTGTTCTTACTTCATCTTCCCTTTTACCCCCTAGTAAGCTACCTACAACTTGTACTCCCAACATACCACTATCCACAACACTCTTGAGCATGGTGTAGCAACATGCAACAATGCATGAAAGAGTGATGTTGGTGCCAAGCCTATTGTGTGGTTTTTTTGTTCTTTGTTGATGTATCTCAAGCCACTCCTCTAGACATCAAAAAAGAGGGGCCAATAAAACACCACAAAATTTTGGGCAACAACTTCTCAATTGCAAATTTGCATAAGTGTCAATATGAGGCCACTTTTTGCAAATTTTTCCAAGTGCTAGGACTATGCTCTCCATTGCCAAAAAGTGTAGTTAGCTAGTAGAGCATAGTCAACTCCAAAACCTCATTTCTTGCAATTTTACCTAAGTGTCATCATAAAGCAAGAAGCTGAAAGTTTTCTAAGTGTTGGAATTATGCTCTCCACTACCCCAAAGTGTAGTTAGCTTAGTAGAAAGCATAGTCAACACCAAAGGCTAGTTTTTCAAATTTCTCTAAGTGTCAAGCTAGCTACTACAGATTTTTTCTTAAGTGTCAAGATTATGCTCTTCACTACCCTAAAGCATAGTCAAGTGTGGTTAGCATGGAAGACCCAGTTTGGCAAAAAAATTTCTAAGTGTTGAGACTATGCTCTCCAGTAGACAAGAGTGCAGTCAAGCATAGTAAACTACAAGCTAGATTTTGCAAAAAATGTTCTAAGTGCTAGGACTATGCTTGACCCTAGTTGGAAGCATAGTCAACCTCTCGTGGAGAATGTAGTCAACACATAGCCATGTTTTTGCAAAAATTTTTCTAAGTGTTGGAATATGCTCACCCCCAATCCAAAGCGTAGTTAAGTATAGTCAACTAGAATAACCTTAAAATTTCTTTAAAATGCAATACTGACACTTAGCTCAATTCCAACACACCTCTAAGAAAGTAGTTAGCAAAAATGCATCCTTGTTATACCCCTCCCAAAATTGTAACTATGTTCAATCCCACTCGAGATGAATGATCACATAGTCCTAGAGCATTGTCTTCAAAGTTGCATTTTTTTAGGTACATTGTGGTCTTTTTAACACATGCACATGTAGTCAATAGCATAGTCATAGTTTTGCAATCTTGCAAAGCCCATTAGAGTAGATTAGAGCATAAAACCCCTTGCCTCAGTGAAGAGTGTAGTTGGGTGCAATGTAATCCGAACCATCCTACTGCCACATGGTAACTAATCTGCATTTCATGAAAAACCTAGCCCTATAAATACCCTAGTCCTCTATGTTTTATGGGTTGGAAAATTTGAAAGTTGGAATTCTTGGAATTTGGCATTTTGGAAGGGTATTTGGCATTTTGGTAAGGCAAGGCATTTGCATACCACCATAGCTCACTATAGGGCACCGCAAACCACCATAGTCCTCTACACACCACGATAGCCAATCCAATAGTCATAGACATCATGGCAAAATGTTAGTCCTTGTGGCCAAACACCCATGAGACTGACTATGTTGTCCACTATGCTCACTATACATTGTGTACATTCTCACCCCTTGTAAAGTTAACTATGCTCAACCTCATTTGGGGTGGTGCTACTTCTTCTCTCTCTCTCCTTGTGCATTTTTAGCATTTTTAATTACATTTTAAAATTTTACTTACATTTTTTGTTATTTTTTATGTACAACCATGCATCAATACCTTCATTTTGCATTGAAACCCTTGATTACGCTCACCCCCATTGACACCATGAACACCGTGCAAACACTTAGCATGATTTGGCATTGCATTTTATAAGTCCTTGTTTGATTGACAAGACCATTCTAGGCATCCCATCTCCACCTCTAGTAGGCCCTCACATGGACATAGGGTTAGAACTGCATGCCCATGGACCCCTTGGTGTTCTAGCGACCAACATTTTCGATCACTACATAGCACATTTGCATAGGATTAACATTTCACTTCATAGGTTTCATAGGTTTAGCATCAACATGTGTTTACAGGTTTAGCATTGTTACAATTTGCATGATTAGCATCATTATATTTTGCAAGTTTAGCATTATGCATAGTTTACAAAATTATAGGAAATTTGTTTAACTTCGGATTGCCTTAGTGGAGATCATAATCTAGAAATTCCAAAATTTTTCAAACTCTGGACTATCACAATGGAGAGCGTAGTCCAAAATTACCAAAAAAAAAATTTTAAGTTTGGGCTACCTCTGTAGAGAGCATATTCTAGAAAAGAGATGAAATTTTTTCTAACTTTCTGAGTACTTTGACTATGCTCTCTACAGAGCATAGCTCCAAAAAACCTAACTACCTAGATAGCTGTTTTGTCAAAAAATTGGTGTCAACTGCATCTCCAAGGTATAGGAAGCGTAGTCCTAGCTATGACAGTAGGAAGCAAAGTCTTGGCAACCATCCCAATGCTCTATGCACATTTCATCCTACCATGGCATCGTGTGCTGCTCCACCACCCATTGCATTGCAACATGCTATGCCTATGCCCTGCCATGTGTAGCCATCTTACATACCACACTATTACACTCATTGTGCTCACAAAGCGCTACCCTCACTCCCTTCTTCATCGTTGTTGTCTAAACCCCTGCAAAAATTTTTAAACAAAAAAAATAAAATATAGAACGTGTCATTGTTGAGCACTATTGCCATCCCTCTAGCCACCTTATAAGTCACAATCGCCCCTACGACCCTTACGACATGTGCTATAAAGTGCAATGACCAATGTGGTCCTTGTGTTGTGTAGCATCCCTCATCCCTTGTGTGGCATGGAAGGGGCCAAAAAAAAAACCTTCCACTATGAAAAATGTAAAAAATTCAAAAATGAATGTAGGGCGAACCCTTGCCACATCCCTTTCTTAATGGCAAGCCACCCCATAGCCCATGTAATCAAAATCTACTCATAAAAGGGGTCGCGGGGGGGGGGGGGGGTAACAAAAGAAATGTATGCATCCTACCACCAACCATGGTTGTGGCCATGGCCCCTATGGCCATGCTGTAGGGTATAGCCCATGGCCAACCCCAACCCCCAATAAATTTCAAAAAATCTCTTTCAGAAACAAACAAAAAATAAAATAAAAGAACACAGAACAAACCCCTACCATGACCCTCACTCCTAAGGTAGGCCACTCCCTAGCTTGCCCTCATAATCTGGTTAATATCAAAAAAATAGAAAAAATGTATATAGGCAAGCACCCTGTACCCCCCATGTGCTCACAGTGACCTTTTGCCCCCTTTTGTAATAGCACTTGTAGTTGTTGCAGCTGCTCCTTTAAAACCCCACTAGAACTTTATGCAAATAAAAAAAGCCATAGCCAAAACCTTTTGCAACTATGCATGCCCTCCCCAACCACGGTAGTCGAGATGGCCCACAATGGCAGTGGCCCCTGTTATGGCAGTATGCCATGGTAAGGCATACCATCAAGTCTACACTCTAAACTAAAACCCTCAAAATAGCAAAGTGAATAGCAAAAAAACAAGCAAAGGATATAGCATAGTTAGGGTACATGGTAGACATCAATGGCCTCCTCTCCTCCATGCATGCCTACAATAGGTAACCCAATGCTTATTCCCCCTTACCCATGTTTGGTAGTCTTAGGTGTAGGTGTCCACTTCAATGCATCATCTTGCTCCAACTATGCTCTCCACTGGAAATGTGAAATAAAGGTAATGACAAGACTACACTCTAGATATTACATTTGGAAGTTTGAAAATGACAACTTACTCATGGTAAAACACACCTATATAACCTCCCAAGGTCATTTAATGACTCACCAACCTAGGACTACACTCCAAACTTAGTTAAAAATGTTAACCTTTTTGTGAGAGCATAGTCACTTACACTTAGCCAAGTTTTCTAACTTTTCATTGCCCAATGAAAGCTTGAGCTAGTTTCACTTCCTAAGCACAACTAGCCTTCCCTAGAATGACATGTCTAATGAATCTATAGTTGGCTAAGGCCTAAAATTGTTAGGCATGACCTATTGAGGCCTAAAATTGGCACACACATGCTTACCCTTCTTTATAGCCCTTATGCATACTTAGGCAAGTTTTCATCGCATTACTTTTTATTCATTTGTGCATATTAACTTGGTTAAGATAGGTTCCACTTAACATTTTGCTAGTTTTTTTTGTAGGAACACAACATGTCTATGCATGAGTAGCTTCTCTCACCTTTGTTCCTCACTAGGCCTCATGGCAATATTAAGCGATGCATTAACCCACATTGCCTAGACCTTGAGCCTACAACCTTTGCTGAATATATAGCATCCATAGAGACACCACTAGACTGGCCTAACCATCTAAGTTAAAGTTCTCAATCTAGAGGCACGGGACATCATAGAGGATCCCCTTATTGAGATCCCTACAATAACACCCAATGGCATCATGAAAATGCTAAAAATGAGCTCCTTGCTAGATCCCCAACATGCCCAAGAAATCACCAATGTGCTAAATGATAACATCAAGCAATTCACATGGTCATATGAAGACATGCTAGGCCTAGACCCTCGACTAGTCTAGCACAATATCATGCTCAATCCTTGCATTAAGCTAGTAAAACAAAAGGTGCACAAGGTTCAACTTGCGGTGACACTGGCCATGAATGATGAAATCACCAAGCTTTACAAAGCTAGTTTCATTTGGGCTATTGACTATGTAGACTAGGTTTCAAACATCATAGTTGTACCCAAGAAAAATGGAAGTATACGCATTTGCATAGACTTCTAGGACTTGAACAAGGAAACCATCAAAGATGACTTCCTGTTGCCTAGTATTGATCAACTAATTAATACCATGACTAACATGCCTTGTTATCCTTCATGGATGGATTCTCAGGCTACACCCAGATTAGGATCAACCTTGAGCACCAACTCAAAATAACCTTTATGACCCCCTAGGGTATGTTTTGCTATAGCATGATGCATTTGGACTTAAGAATGTAGGAGCAATGTATCAACATGCAATGACATACATCTTTAGTGATTACATGCTAAGCTTGCTCAATGACTACATTGATGACATCATGGTTAAGTCCAAAGTGGTGTACAACCATGAAAATGATCTAGAAATAGTGCTTAAATTTTTCTTAAAACACAATCTTAGGTTGAACCCTAAGAAGTCTATTTTCGATGTCAAAATGAGCTGGATGCTCAATTTTGTAGTATCTAAATTTTATGCATAACCAACTTAGCACCACTGGCCAACCTTAAGAAGCTGCAAGGGTTACAAGGTATATTGTATTTCATATGTAGATTTATTGTGCAGTTAACCAATAAGTTATAGCCAATGTAACATCTGATCAAGAAAGGAGCCAACTTTGAGTGGATAGCTTAGTGTCAACAAGCATTCGGCAATCTTAAGCAAGAGCTAGTACAACTTCCTACAGTTCACCCTCTACAAGGAGATAAATCCTTTTACATCTACCATGTCACTTCTAACATGTCCATCATTTCTCTACTTTGCCAAAAGTGAGATGATGGCATAGAGGTCTTCATTTACTACTTGAGCCACACATTAGGAGCCCGTGAAGTGAAATACAATGATGTGGAAAACCATTATCTCACCTTAGACTTCTCACTTAAGAAGTGAAGGCATTAGCTTTTTGCAATTAGTCAACATCATTTGCAAAATTAATGTATTCCGAGCAATCACAACAAACATCTATGAAAGAAATCATATTACACGATGGAAAGTGATAATAATGGAGTTTGACCTAGACTATGTTGAGAAAGCCTTAGCAAAAGGTTAAGCTATAGCCACAAAACTCACAGTTTCACTTGTAAATAATCAAGCAATCATAGACTCAAAATTATAGATGAGCACATTAGTAGCATTAGCTAAGTGCTTGAAAATTATGAGGCATTCCTACATTTTAACAAAGGTTTAACCTCCCAAGGGGCTAGTGCTACTATTGTTATTATATTTCCCTCTGCGGAGATCTGACCCTTTTAATATTGTTTTGCATTCCCTTACACTAACAACGTGGTAGAGTATGTAGGTATCCTTTGAGGTATTCTTGCAGCATGCAACCTAGGGATCCAACACATAGTGATCCAAGGTGACTTACAATTAGTGGTCAACTAGGTGATAGAGGTTTATGCTTGTAAGGCCCAACATTTACAATGATGAAGTAGCCACACATTAGTAGCCCATGAAGTGAAATATAAAAATGTGGAAAACTATTGTTTCACCTTATTCTTCTCACTTAAGAAGTGAAGGAATTACCTTTTCCACAGTTAGTCAACATCATTTTCAAAAATAATGTATTCTGAGCAATCACAACAAACATCTATGAAAGTAGTCATATTACACGATGGAAAGTGATAACAGTGGAGTTTGACCTAGACTATGTTGAGCAAGCCTCAGCAAAAGGTTAAGCTATATCCACACAATTCACAGTTTCACTTGTAAATAATCAAGCAATCATAGACTCGAAATTCCAGATGAGCACATTAGCAGCATTAGCTAAGTGCTTGACAATTATGAGGCACTCCTACATTTTAACAAAGCTTTAACCTCCCAAGGGGCTAGTGCTGCTACTATTATCATGTTTCCTATTGGGGAGATATAACCCTTTGAATATTGTTTTGCA
The DNA here is from genome assembly GCA_015680685.1 of Gnetum montanum. Taxonomy (NCBI): domain Eukaryota; kingdom Viridiplantae; phylum Streptophyta; class Gnetopsida; order Gnetales; family Gnetaceae; genus Gnetum; species Gnetum montanum. The sequence continues at coordinate 42,442 of MNCI01000741.1, read as the reverse complement.
TTCCATTGCACTAACAACGTGGTAGAGTATGTAGGTCTTCTCCAAGGTATTCTTACAACATGCAACCTAGGGATCCAGCACATAATGATCCAAGGTGACTTGCAATTAGTGGTCAACTAGGTGATAGAGTTTTACACCTGCAATTCCCAACATTTACATCCTTACTATGACCTAGAAAAGAACTTTCTTAAACACTTTACAATAGCATATGTCCAACACATTCCTTGGAACGAAAATGCCATAGCTCATGCATTAGTAATGTTAGCCCTAAGCATCACACCTAACATGTTCCATGCATTCTCCACCCCAATGGTGGATTACACTATGCCTACCACACAAATCATTAACATAGCATCCATAGCCATAGTAAGCATAACCCACATAGAAGAATGGTATGATGACATCAAGGTGTACCTTCTACAGGGTGAAGCTCTACAACATTTAACTACCACTCAAAAAGACACAATGCATAAATGTTCATGGCAGTACATCATTTTGGGTGATAACACGTTATGTCACAAATCCTGCAATGGCATATTACTAACCTGCGTAAGCAATAACGAAGTGCAAATAATTGTTGAACAAGTTCACAAGGGACTATGCAGAGGTCACATAGCACCTATGAAAATGGTAGCAAAAATTATATGATTAGACTATTATTGGCCTTACATGAAGCATGATTGTATCTCAAAGGTTATAACATGCGATGTGTGTCAATGGCATGGTAATCTAATGCACGTGCCATTGACTAAACTGCACACAACATAGATCACGTGGTCATTCCAATGTTGGGGCTTGGACATCATTGAACCCATAACACCTAAGTTCTCCATAGGGCATAGTTTCATAATAACCATAACTGAGTATTTTACCAAGTGGGTTGAAGCTATTCCCCTTAGGAAGACAACATCACAACAAGTTTGCAAATTCGTGCTTGATAACATAGTAACCCATTTCGGCTTACCCATGGCCATAGTAATAGACAACGGGTCATAATTTAGTAGTGTTAAAACTAAAGCCTTTTGTGAGTGCTTTGGCATTAAACATTATTTTTCATTGTTGTACTATCCTTAGGTGAATGGCCAAGTGGAGGCCACCAACAAAGTCATCATCAACCTTCTCAAGAAGATGCTAAGCAACAACAAATGATGATGGCATGAGCAAATAGTCTAGGCACTCTAGGCCTATTGCACAGCACATCAAACTACAATAGATAAGACACCTTATAGTCTTATTTATAGTTCTAAAGAAATTTTGCTCCTTCAAGTGTAGGTTCCATCACTTTGGGTAATCCTCTTGAACTTCAGTAATGAAGCTTAGAACAATGAGTTAAGGATTGTAGACCTTGACTTAATAGAGGAGGATTACATGTAGACACTTGATTTCATTGAATGGTACCAAGAAAAGTAATGGCAAAAAACACTGTTACAGATAGCATCAATGGTCAATCAAGAAATGGGACCTAGTCCTCAAGGCCCTTCTTGAACTTGTGGACAAATTCTCAACCAATTGGGAAGGGCCTTTCTTGGTTACTAAGGCCTATGACAATGGAGCATTCAAGCTTGTTAATCAAGATGGTAATGAATTTGCTAATATAATGAATCATTCATATCTAAAGTGGTATTATGCCTAGCATGTAGTGTTGCACATTGATTCAACATGGTAAGTATCTATCTACTATGATGTTAAACTAGCATAAGGTAAGCATTCATCTACCATGATGTTGAAGTGGCACAACATTTATCCTTGGGTCATGAAATTAAACTAGCAGAACATCGCATGTGTCATGATGTTAAACTGGCATAACATTTGTCCTTAGGTCACAATGTTAAACTGGCATAACAACATGTCTACCACAATGTTAAACTAGCATAACATTCATCCTTGGGTCATGATGTTAAACTAGCATAACAACATGTCCACCAGGATGTTAAACTAGCACAACATTTGTCCTTGGATCACAACATTAAACTAGCATAATAACATGTCTACCACAATGTTAAACAACATTCATCCTTGGGTCATGACATTAAACTAGCATAACATTCATCCTTGGGTCTACCAACACCTTAAATTAGGTTCACTGTCAATCACACATAGTTCCATGAGCAGGTGAGCGAGAATAATTTTAACTCCCTTCTTTCCCCACTTTTTTGCATCATGTGGGCAGGGATACTATAGTCCCAAAATCAAACACTAGGCATCGATCTCACCTTTGAAGCACTTGTAGCATTATGGCCCCCAGCCATTTTGTTGATTTTTCAAGCTCTTGCCATTGGTCTAGCCTTATGAGCACTTGCAACATTATGCCCCCCCCTACCATTTTGCTTATTTTTTTACCTATTTTCATCGCTTTGGCCTTTGGAGCATTTGTAGCATCACTACCCTTAAGCATTTTTTTGGCTTTTTGAACACCTACAACTAGCATAGCCTTTGGAGCATTTGCAAGATCATCCCTCCTAGGCATTTTGCTAGTTTTCCAAACACTTATCATCAGTTTATCCTTTGGAGCACTCACACATTATTTCCCTTGAAATTTTTATTTGCATTTAATGTTTTGTGATTTTCTTGTCTTCTTAGAGTTGTGTGTATAGGATGAAACCCTTGGGCAGTCGTGCAAAGGTGCAACTCATCATAGCGGCAAGTTGCCACATTACTTTGATGTGAATGATTGGACTAGCTAAGCCTCTCGAGAGTGCACATCCCTATTACCCTACTATAGCCTACCTACATTCATCCCTATGTATCCATACCCTTTCATTCTCTAGCATAGTTAAGATTGCAAACCCCTCTAACCCACATGTGATGTGGCTACATGACACCCTTTTCAAGTCAAGGCAAACCATAGAACCTAAGGTGGACATAACATAAGTTATCTTGTGGGGAGCCTCTATTGGCTAGTTAAAGTCCAGGAAGACATAACGCAAGTTATCCCAAGGAGGAAACACCTATCCTACATGCATGATGTGGTTTTGAAAGCATTAAAGTAAAGCCCACCTAGTGGCATGTAGTCCACTTGATGAGAAGCACCATTGTAGCTAGCATTTAGTAATATGTAGAACCCAAAGCAAGTTCACCTTGCATCAAAAAGAAAAATAAAAGAAAAAAGAAAAAAAATGAAGAGTGAAGGAGGAAAAGTATGTCCTCAAGAAAATAAATAGAGCTACAATTTTGCAATCGGTTAGGCCCTAAATCCACCTTGACTTTCTCATGAGCACTCTAATGAGACATCAACATTTTTAAGGGAAAGCTACCCTGGTGCCATGGTCCACCATTAGCCATGCTAACTCCACATCCCAAATCATGACACTCTATTTACACTTCATCTCACCTTTTTCCCCCACTGCCCCTCCCCCCACCCCTGCACATATTATCTACACCTTTTACTCCCTAGCATACTGTCATCCACAACACTCTTGGGCATGATGCAATGATATCCGATTAGGTATTGATGGGGAAATGTTGGTTTCAATCATACTATGATGTTTTATCATTCTTTGTCAATGTCTCTTAGGCCCATCCACTAGACATCAACAAAGATGGGCCAAAAAAGCACCACCAAATTTTGGCTACCACTTCTCGATTGCAAATTTGTCTAAGTGTTAACATGAGGAAAATTTTGTCAAAGTGTTGGTACTATGCTCTCCACTACCCCAGAGTGTATTCATCCTAGTGGAGAGCATAGTCAGCTTTAAAAACTAATTATTTGCAAGTTTTCCTAAGTGTCATCATCAAGCAAGAAGCTGCAAATTTTTCTAAGTGTTGGGACTACTTTCTCCACTATCCTAGAGCATAGTCAACTTAGTAGAGAGCATAGTTAACTCAATAGAGATCATAGTCAACACCAAAGGCTAAATTTGAAAATTTTTCTAAGTGTCAAGCTAGAAACTGTAGTTTTTTCTGAGTGCTGAGATTATGCTCTCCATTGCCTTAGAGTGTAATCAAGCATAGTCAGCATGGAAGACCTAATTTTGTAGAAATTTTCTAGTGTCGAGACTATGATCTCCACTACCCTAGAGTGTAGTCAAGCATAGTCAACTAGAAGCTAGTTTTTTCAAGTTTCATCAAGTGCTAAGACTATGCTTGACCCTAGTTGGGAGTGTAGTTTGCCTCCCGTGGAGAGCGTAGTTAGCACATTGCCACTTTCTACAAAATTTTTCTAAGTGTTTTGACTATGCTCTCCCCTAGTCTAGAGCATAGTCAAGTATAGTTAGTTAAAATAGCTTCCAAAGGCCTTCACAACACAAAATTAGCATTCATCTTAGCTCCAACACACCTCTAGAAAGCATAGTTAGCAAAAATACATCTTTGTTATACCCCTTTTCTTGGCCCCAAATTGTAACTATGCTCGACTCCACTTGAGACAGTGGACAATGTAGTCCTAGAGTGTAGTCTCTAAAGCTGCATTTTTTAAAGTACATTGTAGTATTTTTGGCACATGCACATGCATTTGGTAGCATAGTCATAGTCTTGTAGTCTCATAAAGTCCATTAGAGAAAAGTAGAGCATAACACCACTAGCCTCAGTGGAGAGCATAGTGGGGTGCAGTGTAGTCCCAATCATCCCACTGCCATGTGGCAGCCAATCCATGTTTCATGCTAACCCTAGGCCTATAAATAACTCATCCTTTTATGTTTTAGGGGTTGAAAAATTTGAAGATTGGCACTTTTGGCATTTGGCATTTTTTGAAGCACATTTGACATTTAATAAGGCAAGGTATTTATGCATCACTGTAGCTCACCATAGGACACCATAGACAATAGCATTCCACTGCAAACCATAGCAACCAACCCAGTAGCCATAGACACAAAGGTAGAACATCAGTCTTCATGGCTAGACACCCCCAAAACTATGACTATGTTGTTCACTATACCTATTATACACCACATATCTTCTCACCCCTTCTAAAGTTAACTACGCTTAACCCCATTTGGGGTGGTGTTCCATTATCCATTGCTCTTATTTTTTGTGCATTTTCAGCATTTTTACTTGCATTTTTAGCATTCTACTTGCATTTTTTGCCATTTTTATGCCTAGCCATGCATTAACACCTTATTTTTGCATTGAAACCCTTGACTATGCTCATCCCCATTGACACCATTGACATTATGAAGACCACTCGACACTTAGGATTGTTTGGCATTGCATTCAATAAGTTCCTGTTTGATTGGTAAGACCATTATGGGTGGGCACCCCATCTCTGCCTCTAACAGGCCCTCACATGGACTTGGGATCAAGTTGTGGATCCATGGACCCCTTGGTGTTCTAGCCATCGATGTTTTCGATCAGTACAAGTAGGAGGTGTGCTTTAGCTATTAGCTCAAATATTTCATTTAGTGAAGCACTCAAATGATGTTGAATGAACTTCTACATGGGCTCTAGGTAGCCCTTCTTAACTTGCATTAGTTAGTCTAATGTGGCCTCTGACTTCAATTTTTATTTCAAGCACATTACAAATTAGCTCAAGAGGTCCTCCAAAGAGGAGATATAGCTTTTAGGCAATGCACGATACCAATCTAATGCTTTTCCAGTCAATGACATGGTGAAGACACACATGATGGCATACAGCCATGCTTCTGACCTAAACATGACCAGATGCACATTGGGATCTTCCTCACTATTGTATTTGGTAAATTGGTAGAGTAAGATCCCAATTGGAAGAGTTAGAGGTGGGACTAAAAGGCTTATAGGGTCATCCTAATAGAAGTTCATCACTTTGACAATTTCAGAGGAGGTGGCTTTGAGTCACTTCACCTCTTCTATCAAGCTTTGGATTATCTAGAACACCTTATCTAAGTCTTGAGATACTCTAGCCAACTATGCTAGTTGTGCTATATGTTGTTGGGCTAGTTGTGAGTTGTGAAACTATGCAATAAGCTTGATTTGTGGGTTGTGCTATGGGGACAATGATTTGAGGAAGCAATGCATATGTGGGTTGGGCTGATGCTAGGGATGCTAACAAAGTAGGAAAGATGTAAGGAGCTGAGTCATTTGGTGCTTGGAGATAGGCCTTGCATGGATGTACAATTGAGCTGATACGGTTACTACAAATGAAGATGGATGAATGGATTGGGATGATGCCGTGAAGGGTAAGTCAAGTGGAGCCATTACATTAGAATGTGTGTGCTATGTTTGATGTGTTTCTATCATAGGAATTGATCTAGGCCTAGCGGAGTGGGAAGGTGATGTTGGTGATATGACTATCTTAAGGAAGATGAGTGAATGAGACCACGGAGGAGCTAGAGTGGGGATCACTCATTGGAAGATAGTGTGGAAGGAACCCTCATGCTTGGAGTGAGCTTTGAAATCATCCTCTTCCTCTTGTAGGGTTTCCTTGTAGTTTGTTCCTATATCATGCTTGCTTGCTCAGATGAGCTAGGCTAATAGCCAATTTTAGGGCTTTGTGAATAGGATGATATCAAATGATGAGGATATATACTCTGGTTCATCTTGGTGGACCAGCTCATAGTTTCATTTTGCCTCCATGTTAGGGTTGTCTAAAAATAAGCCTACTTAAATATTTGTGCATATGAAATTGTATTGCTCATTTCTTAGCACGACATATTATGGATCCTAGAAGCATAACCTAAGGAATTATCTTCATCCTACCATTACAAGACTCCCAAGGTCATCAATCTTGATCTCTTGTTGGATGGTAAAGATGTCGAGTGTGTTTAAAACTAATGTTGAAGGTTGATCTGGGTTCATGGTCATAAATTAAGTTGTAAGAGGGAACTACAAGGGTTGCTAGTTGTGAAACACTATGGACTATGCTAAAAATAACCTTGTCTTAGCTAACACCACTAAATATGATTTCTACATCAAAGAGCAGACTTTGCTGACTATGCTCTCTATGCCAGAGAGCAGACTATGCTAACTATGCTCTCAATGTTGGAGAGCAGACTACGCTAACTATGTTCTCCATGTCAAAGATTGAACTACATTAGCTACAATGGAGACAACTACACTCCAATTGAAGAGAATGGGAACTAATCAATCAGTGGAAATGAGTGTGATTTTGGTTATTACATAGGGGCCTATGGGGATCAACTACAGGGTTCAATCTACATCGACAACCTAGTAGATGATGCTTGTGCTAGCCTATGATCTAACTACTACTATGTGTGTAATAGATTAACAAGTGTGTTATGGTCTATGTTGGCCTAAAGCCAACAACTATGATGTAGAGAGCACATAGGAAAATCACAACAGAGTCTAGAAAAGTGGTTTAGCCCTTCTTCTAGCACTAGAAAACTATAGCAACTGAAAATGTTGGTAGCTAGAACATCAAGGTCCATGAAAAGAAAACCTAACCTCAAATCCATACAAGGGCCTGTTGGAGGATAGTCTAGTCAATTGAATAGGGACTTACTAGATGCAATGGGGGATGCAGCGTGGTTAGCTACGATGCTGATGTAAGACGATGCTAAGTGTGTAGATAGTATTTGCAATGTTCATAGTGTTTATGATGTTAGTGTGGTTGAGCATAGTTAAGAGGTGCTTGAGGGGGTGATCATAGTCAATATTTTCAATGGATTTTATGATTTCAATGTGTAGAAACTTTTGCTTTAGCATAGTTCCAACATTACTATGCAATAAAACAACAAAAAAATGCAAATAAAGTGTGGAAAATGCAAGGAAAAAGAGAGTGAATTAGAACATAACCCTCAGTTGGGGTTGAGCATAGTTAATACCAAAAGGGTTTAGAAGGTACATAGTGTACAATAGGCACAGTGGATAGCATATTCATAGTCTCTAAGGTGTCTGGCCACAAAGACTAGCATTTTTCTGAGGTGTCTACATCTATTGCATTGGCCACTGCAGTGTACCATTGGCTACGGTGTTTTGTTGGGATGTGGGGCTTTGCAACGATCTACACCTTTGCCTCTTCTTGGTTTGTCAAAATGCCTATTATAATCTCACCAACTCCTAAGAAGCCTTATGATTTTTACATGAATGCTTTTAGAGAAGGATTTGTAGGAGTTCTCATGCAAGACAGGAAGGTGATGGCTCATGCTTTTAGAAAGTTGAAACCTCATGAAGCTAGGTATCTAACACATGATTTAGAGCTAGTTGTCAAAGTGTTTACTCTTAAAATTTTGAGACACTACTTATATGGTAAGAATATCATGCTTTGGACAAACCACAAAATTTTATAGTATAAACTATACAAGTATTAGTTTATTATAGTGGATTAGTTTATTAAAATGAACAATTCATGTTTAATGAGGTTTAAAGACATGATTTATGTACCAGAAATAATCATATAGAAGTTTCCTGAGGAGACTCACTTAAGTAACAATTAGATTTATTAAAGTAGCAATAAGATGTATTAGACCATCAAAAGGCATTATTAGTGGAAAGACATAAAGAGAGATGTGGGTGATTTTTTGGCTAGGTGTTTCGTATGTTAGTAAGTATAGGTAAAGAATTAGCGACAACATGTTCATGTTCATGTTCAGGTTTTGGTAGTTTTTATAGAAACTTTTGGATACTAAGTTAAATCTCAACCTAGCTTATCATCCTTAGATAGATGACTAGACAAAGAAAACCAACCAAATTTTAAAGGATATGCTCAGAGCTTGTTCTTTGTACTTTAAGAATAGTTGGGAAAAAGTTTTTTCATTGGTAGAGTTTACTTATAACAAAACTTATTAGGTCAATATGAAAGTAGTAGTATATGAAGTATTATATGTTAGACCTTACCATACAAATTTTTGTTCGGATACTATAGAGGATATATAAAGGACCAGAACAAACATCATCAAAGAGGTAATAGAGTAAATTAAGATTGTCATAGAGAAACTTCAAGCAATACAAGATAGATTTACAAATTATGCTAATAATGAAAGAATAGGTTTGGAGTTTGACATTAAAGATCAAGTTTTGCTTAAAATTTCATCTTAAAAGGAATTATGATATTTGATGGAGGCATGTTTGAGGCAAATTTGGTCTAGGAAGATCCAAAAAATAGTTCTTTCTAAGCTAAACTTTGGATCTTTCCTAGACTTTGACCAAGAAGATGTTAAAGTGCAACTATAGGCCTCTCCCATTTGGCCCATTCTCACTTCTAGCAAAGAATAATACATGGGATAAACATACCTCTTCTAGAATAACAAATAGGATGATGCCACAATGAAGATCAAGGAAATTTCTGTGTCCTACTCAATTAAGGCCATTTCAAAGGTCCTTGATTGCTAGAAACTATGGAAACCTTGGTAGATATTTCAATGCAAGTAGCTCTTGATGTCAAGAAGGAGTGTATTTGACAATGCTATAGTGTTGACCATAAGGAGTTTGGTGCACTTACAATGGCAGAGCATGCATACTTTAAGATGGTGGCCTACCACCTTAATCCAAAGATGAGGCCTAGTAAGATATCATCCTTCTCTGCTTGTGAATGCACCACTCTAAGTAGAAAATTCCCTATTAACCTTTCATAGCTAATTTATCTAGAGATGGAGAAGAGATTCAAATAAAATGAACATGGAAGGAAGACACTCCTCTTCCCATGTCTCATCTGGAAATTATGCGACAAAGGGAGGAACAACCCACTATTTCAATGATAATATCAGACATGCTCCTTTTACCTCTTGGGTAGAACTAATGAAGGACATAGTCCTTTCCAAGATGATTAAAGAGGAGTAGCCTCCACCACCACTCACTCATGAAAAAGCAATGTTATAGTCCCTCACTATCATTGAGTGCATGCACAAACTCCATGAGTAACTCCTATAGTAGTAGTAGGCAAGACCAATTGGTGGTAAACCCTCTACCTATAGACCATCGTTTAGTCATTTGAACGAGGTAGCAAAATCCATCAATAATATGGAGGGTTTAGAGCTAATGTTTTCTACTAAAAGAATGTAGGTGCTCAAAAGATTGAATCATAGTTCTTGAGAGGTAATGGTATCTTACTTTCAATAGTAGTAATTCCCAAAAATCTTTGCAAATGCTGCTACCTTTTCAATGCAATTAGAGGAGGGCAAGGGGAAAACTATTCTAGTGATGTAGCACCAAGTGTAAGAGACAGTGGAAGAGGTGGTAGCTGATAGAGTGGTTGATGCACTCAAGACCCATGCAACATCTATACTAGATGTTGCTGCACTTAGAAATGTGCAGGTGCTTGTAGGAGCACCAAGTGGAAGATTCAATGAAAATTAGCATGAAGAGTTGCTAGACCGAATAGTAGGAACTAGGCAACCAATTCTAGATATCTTTGATATCTCAAAAACCATTGCAACAAACCATTTGAAGCTGCTTAAGGTTAAGGGCAAAGTTCTTTTTGCCAATGCCCAACTGGAAATAGCTTGAGCTAATGTTGAATTCTTAGTTGCTGAAGTTGGGAAACTCAGAGCCTACCTCACTAATCCCATCATACTTAGCCAAGCAATCTCAAGAGATGAGGCTTTCAAATAACTTTAACAAAAACTCCAAGAGGCTAAGTACGTAAAGGAGTTGGTGATCTTTGACTAGTCCTTAGCTAATGCCATTGCCTACAATATTCAGAAGAACTTGTCAAAGGTTTGCTAAGAGAACATAAGGCTGATCTAAGAAAATCATTGCCTACGAAATGTCAAAATGTAAAATGAATAGATGGCTAAATTCATCTAACAATAGTAAGAGCAACTTGCTAGAGTAAACACTAAACTAAAGGGGTTGACTATAGAGAATCAAAATCTCTTAATGGAGGAGGTGCATCCCCTTTGTTAGAAGTCTACCATTGAAATTGTCACCTAGAAAAATGTGGCCCTTAAGTTTGAAAGCATCAAGAACCATTATAGATATCAACTTGGCTTACAAAAGGAGATAAATGAAAAACACATCCAATTGAAAAAGATGAAGGTGAATGAGTTCCTCCATTAGCTTCAACAAGGAGGCAATGTTTGGTAGCCCATCTTTGATGGAATAAATGCATACAACAAAGTTGAGATCTACCTTAATGAACTACAACTCAAAGAGATGATGGAGTACATGGAGCTTGCCAACTTCCATTACTCAAACTTGGCAATGTTAAGCACTAGAAGGCTAAGGTTAGAGTTGAAGAAGTAAGTGGCTAGCTTGTACCTTCTATATGATGTAGAGTTCAAGCATCATAAAGAGACCAAGGAGATGTTTGAGAAAACAAATGAGAAACTCAAGGTTCTCAAGGAAAATTTCACTAATCAAAGATCAATAGCAGATAACCTAGCTAAAAGAATGAATGACTAATAGAAGATGTAGAATGTACTCAGTGAATTCAACATCGAATACAAATAGTTCAATACCTAATTTACCAATATCAAGGAATTGTTGCTTGTAATGCCCTATTCTTGGGATGTTCCCATACCAACCCACATTTGCAATGTTGAGTGGACTATGCATGATCCTAGGAGTAAGGAGGAGAAGATGAAAGCATTTTTGGATGCTTTCTATCTTTTGCCAAAAGTTGCAATTGCATCAAGATAGCCATAACCATCACTTTAATAATCGTGTGCAATGAAATTAGAAGAAGGTCCTTTGGCACATCAAGAACCTCCATCACCTGGTATCATTTGATTTTTTTTGTTATCTTTAAGATGTTAAAGGAGTTGTGTTGTAAAGTTTTATCATGGTGTTCAATTTTGTTATCATGAACATTAATTTTTGTAATAATTGTAAATCCATACACTTGGGCACTTAGCTTTTTTTTATGTCAATTTGTGTGTCTATAGTTAGTTAATAATCCAAAATTTTGTAAAGAACTTGTTTCTCATTTTTTTCACTTGAGGATAAGTTTTCATTTAGTTATGGTTGTATCATGAAGCATATTCCATTGATGTGACCCCATCAACATGGTCTCATCGATGCATGGTTTAATGTATTGATGTGACCTTGTCAACATAGTGCCAATCATTAAATATAAATACATGCTCACTAGTCACATTTATGACATCTCATAGTTAGTATCCTAGTGAAGCTCTTGAATTTTATTCATTTGATAGTTAGAATATTTTTTAAGGGCCTGTAGTGGGAGTGAGAAGTGTATAGATCTTTATTTGAACACTAATGTACCTAAGCACCTTGGTGTGACTAGCAATAAAGACGAGCTTTCTTAACAAACCTTGTAACATTTTGAAATAGATTAATGTTTACTTTAAATGCATTTATTATTTAAGTAATTTTCTTTAATGCATTAGATTAACTAATTAAATAGTGATTAATTAAAGCACATAATTATGACCATTTCGAGCATACATTAACATTTGATAATTCTAGTTATGCTTAATGCTTGGTAATGCAATAACATGGTTTAGGATGTGTATAGTAAATAGGAACATATGCTTATGTTAGGATTAGTTAAGATTCTAGTTAGTTACTAGATTGCTCAAATATTCAATTACTTTATTTTCTAGCACTTAGGCGATTGAAACGATAAAATATAAAATGATAAAAATCATATGCCTTAGTTACAGTTAAACATACACTTGTACTTAACAAGTGAAACTAAGAATACAATGATCACATCCTTGATATTCACTACCTAGATCCAGTGTACTTAGAGAGCTAAAGTGTACAGAATTTGACCAGATCACTTAGTATACACTAGTGATTTGTATGGTTAGGTGTAGGGACTACTTGCTACTCATCAATAGGAATGAGGAAAAAGATGTGGACATGGATGCGAATGTGAATTCAAAAATCAATTAGCAATCATTCCAAATGATGAAAATATGCAACCACCTTCCTTGCAATAAGAAGTTGTTTCACAGAGAAGACTTGATGGTGGTTGTGATCATAGTCATGGTCTAGGTTCTACACTTGGTGATGATTTGATGGTAGAAGATGGATTTCATCATGATAGAGTAGAGGTTAATAACATATAGAACATGCACTAGATTGTAAAAGATAACAACATTTTTGGCAATAAAAGAAACAACTATGACCTTTTTGCCATTCCAACACATGTATTTATATGCATTTTGTGAGGTGAAGACATCACATCTATAACATAGCATCATAAGATGAAACGTCATAACTAATGAATTGCAATTTTCAATATTCATCAATCCCAAGACAAGGGCTATGCTAAAGTTTCTTGGTGAAATGTCACCTTAGCCCTAAGCTTTCTAACATAAGATATATAACATTTTATACCTACCTTGAGTTTTGTTCTATCCTCCTCTATTGTACATAAATATCTACAAAATAATATGTGTGTTGCACATTATCTAATAGTGTTTTTAATCTTTTTTTTGAGGATTGTGCCAATAGGAAAATATGTTGAAATTTTTTTAATTTGATATAGTAAGAAATTTTAGAATAATCAAAAGAATTGGGATCAAAATATACTTTTCATTTCTAAGTAATAAAATTATTATGATGATCTAGTAAAAATATTAAGATCTAAAACTTTCTCAACAATTTTAGGATTTACAAGTTTAACAAGAAAAAAAATGTGATAAAAATAATGGGCATATAAAACACTAATTTCATAGCATTCAAGGATAATATGAACCACTAGTATAAAATCCTTATTTTAATAAATTAAGCCAAAAATTCATCACTGATATTGGAGCATGTCAAAATACAATTCATCATACTGCCACAACTAAATAAAAACTCATCCTCGAGTGAAGAAGAGGAGGAATAAGTTTCTTATAGAATATTGGGTAGGTATGGGATTATTGACTAACATACAAACTAACTTAGATGGAACAAACAAACTCTAAAGTGCTTGAGTGTATAGATTTACAATCTTTTACAAAAGTGGGTGTTCATGACAATAAAATTGAACACTTTGGATAAAACTAACATTTAACTCCTCTTGGTAGCTGAACAATGAGAGAGAAGATTCAATGATTATGAAGAGTCTTCGTCACATGGTCCTACTACATCATCCTTTGTGAAGATAGTTCCACTTCCAGTCCACACTTCCCACTATAATCACAACAAAATCATAGTATTCAAGGCAAAACATATAGCTTTAAAGCACCTTATCTCATCAGTGGTTACACTTGGCTAGGTTGTGATTATGATGGATTGATTCCTTCAGTAGAATTAGCGGGAAGACTAACAAATAGAGTAAAATGGATAAGCGGTCCATTATTAAATTCAAAAAAGTTCAAATAGGATGAAATGCTTGAAGAGGGTGTAAGAATTCACAATAATAATAATAAAATATTTCACTAAAAAATGTTGTGAAGATGCATACAATTGGATGTCATTGATAAGGTAAACAAAAGGATTTGATTAAAAGGAAATCTAAGGATAAAGAGCTTAACTAACCCAACCAAAAGATATGCAAGAGGGTCCTTCCCAAAGTAGGCACAAGCCTTTTATTGCCCTTTCATAACCTCAAACTGAAGAGTTCATGGGCCTTGTTGATGATTAATGGTTATGGAAATTTAAATATAAAAACTTGGGAGGAACTACCTACGAATTTTGACACATCAAAACAAGACATCGATCAAGAACATGAAATTGGTAGTGAGGTGTAACATGGAAAGCATAAATGGATAAGATAGAGTGGAATGGAGTTCTTGATTAAGGTCACATCACTTGATAAAATTCATTCTTAGTCCAAAACATAACCAACCATGTTCAGTGACTATGCATCATCATTCTAAGACCAGTCCATCTACCTGAGACACAAGAGTGCTTCCATAGAACAACCACCATTCCTTAGTAGAGAAGAAAAGAGTAGGATGTAAGGAAGGGCCTTAGTTAGAGGGGACCTTCATGAATGGGTAATATGTCTTTCTAGTCCCATGAAAAATTCTTGTAGCCCATTTATTTTATCTAAGGGATGTGCTTTGAATTCTCATTGGTTTTTTTATGAAAACCACACCATTCAAAGATTTATTCAACTTCCTTTTATTGGCTGACATGGAATGGTAAAAAATCCATGAAAACACACATGCAACCATGTAAGAAAAAAGGCACAAAGAATACTGAATTCCTTTGAAGTTACACCCTATTCAAACCTTTGAATCCTTTCCAAATTTAGAAACCACCAAAGTCACAAATTCATTATAGTTTTATTAATGAAAAAGAGACTACACATATCTAGAACAAGAAAAACTGTATAGTTTGTGGATGGATGGATCTGGTAGACTCACTACCTATTGCCTAAAAAAGAAACCATGTCCTAATCATCAATAACAAAATTCAAAGCTAGAATCTAGACACCAATAATCAAATAACTAAATAGTACATACTACCATCAAGCAATGAATTACCACTATGCCTGAAACTTATTAACAAAAAGTTAGAAAATCACACCAGAATAAAAGAGAATATAAGAGAAAGTGTAAAATATTCAAGAAATAGTAAATGTGCCAATGATGGTGTAAAAAAAAAATTAGAAAAGATTAATAACATGAAAACAAGAAGATGTAAAATAAAGAATATGCAAAACAAAAAGTTGTAAATGTAACAAGGTGTAAAAAAAATGAAAAATTGAGGAGCCACTTGTATAGTTAGCACAGATTTTCATCTCCCCCATGACTAAGTTAAAAGGAGGAGATCTGAAATATTAAGTGTGGTTGTCCATCTGATGAGGCATTTGTTGTATTAGTTGGCTTATGCTTGTGGAATGGTTTAACTTGTTGTATGTTGACCAACTATTTCTTGTCTAGGCTCTTAGGTTTGTAGATCATCATGGCCCCAAAAGAAAATTTTTCATAAATTATATAAGGTCCTTCCCACAACATCTAGAACTTAATTTATCAAGGTACGTGTGTGGGGTTCTAGTAGAGAACCTTATCTCCTGGTTGAAATTTGACTTTCCTGATTCTCGGTCATGATGCTTTTTGTTGAATGTCTTGTGCAACTTGTTAGATGATAGGGTGACCAATCATTTTTCATCTAGTAAGTTAAGATTCATTAATTTTTCTTTTTTTGCTAGACTCAAGTCAAGGTCAAGGTTGTACGCTATTGAAAGTGTATGGAGCTTGGATTGAATAGGAAGTGCTGGTAATTTTCTGTACACTAGCTCATAAGGAGAGTAGCCTATAAGAAGTTTTCATGTTACGTGGTAGGTCCAAAGGGCATCATTAAGTTTTGTGCTCTAGTCTTTTCTATATTTGCTAACAGTTCTAGTTAGAATCTTTGTGATTTCCCTATTAGTAACCTTAGCTTGACCATTGGCTTGGAGGTGGTAAGGCGTTGTGAGTTTATGTTCAACCCCCAATCATTGCATGAGCTTTTGAATAGTAGTTCTTATAAAGTAAGTTCCATTATCAAAAATTAATGCATGTGGCACACCAAACCTATTTACAACATTTTGTTGTACAAACCAAGTAGCAGTAGAAGATGTATAGTCGGTGATGACTATTGCTTCTACCCATATGATGCATGCCTTTCCAATTGACATGGATGTGACCCATGAAGTCAATGCCCTAGATGTTGAATGATTCTAGTGAATGAATCAATTATTGAGGTCCTTCCATTTGATCAGTCATTCCACCATCTCATTGGCATTGTTCACAAAAGTGAACATATTGGTGAGCATCCCTAAAGATTGTTGGCCAATAGTACACTACCATTAGG
This sequence comes from Gnetum montanum, assembly GCA_015680685.1. Lineage (NCBI taxonomy): Eukaryota > Viridiplantae > Streptophyta > Gnetopsida > Gnetales > Gnetaceae > Gnetum > Gnetum montanum. Next base: position 25,930 of record MNCI01000741.1, on the reverse strand, counting down.
ATTTTAATGGTCATGCATCTCCCAACATAGTGGCCCCCATAAGGACCTTCATGAGCATCCTAGAGAACATGTAGTTGATTAGTATCAAGGATACACCAGAAAACTAGGCCATCAGTGCACACCTTATAGAGGTGTTTATTGATCTTCATGAAGCATTTCACCTAGTGAAGAAACTATTGTTTCTTCTAGTGGTCCAACCCTTATGGCATCTCTTGAGTGAGAATATAGGTGAGAATGCCATCATAGCATTTAGGATCATTGGGAAATTATTTAGTTATAGCCCTAGCAAAGATGAGTTTATTAGGAAACATATCAGATAATGGACTTTCTTCCTCTTTATTGTCCCATCTTAATCAAGACAAGTGATCAACAACCACATTCTCAATACCCCTTTGATCTACCATTGTAAGATCAAATTCCTGTAACATCACCAGCCACCATATGACATGGGTGCTTACCATTGGTTTGTTCATAAAGAATCAAATGAAATTATGATCTATGTGCACAAACACATTTCCAAGCACATAGTACCTAAACTTCTCTAGAGCAAACACCACTAACATCAATTCTTTTTTTGTGGTGGTGTAGTTCAATTGTGCATCCAGAAAGCTTCAGATTGTGTAGTGGATGTAGTATGGACATTTCTTATCATCCATTTGCATAAGCACAACTCCCAAGGCATAAGTCGATGCCTTCATTATAACATGAAATGGTCTAGATGAGTTGGGTACTTGTAGAATTGGAGTTTTTACAAGTTTCTTCTTCAATTGTTGAAATGCTTTTTCACATTTAATGGTCCAAAAAAATGGTGTATCTTTCTATAGCAACCAAAAATGTTACTCATTAGAACACTGAGAGGTCACCGGATGTACAGCGTAACCCTGGATCCAAGCAAGGGCCATGTTGGGGAAAAATGGAAGCAGGGTGCCCTAAATAGTCTGGTCGATTAGACAGGGACTTAACCAGTGTACAATAACCTTTCGTAAACATTTTTTTAGAGGCATTATGTATGTCGTAAGTGATAAATGACGAATGTAAACTAACAAAGAATAATGCAAAATATGATAATAGAAAAATAAAGTGAAATAAGCTTATGTGAGAAAGTGCATCATCCCAAGATTAGGGGATTTGATCTTTGTTTAGTTGAAGGTGTACAACTGGTGCATAGCATGGATGGAAACAGCTTACAATGAAGTGGTATGGTCACAACCCCTTGAACTAAAATCAACAGCTTGTTAACAGAAACCTTCTGCTTACTAATCTCTTTGCCAAAACTAATCACTAGAGAGCCAAAATGCCAAAATGCCAGATGCCAATCTTCAAAGCCAACTTCTAGAAAGATGATTCTCAAAGCCAACAATGCAAGAAGCCAATTCTCAAGCCAACCCCTTGAATGTAGTCGCTGGGATATTTATAGGGCTAGGTGGAGGAGAAAAACATGGTTTGGATGCAACATGTCCTAGGTCCCACAAGGTTCTCAAACTGCATGTGCCAAAGTCTAGGGAACTACCATGTTTGTTACCAAGGATGCCAACAATGAATGCAAAGTGGAGCCTGTGCTCCAAGACTACGTCTTTCCTACTCTTGTAAGTAGGATCAAGCATAGGGACAACTTTGGGGATAGTCATGGGAAGTACAAAACAAAGAAAACTTGTTGATTTTGTCCATTGAAGAGATGCTAGGACGATAGTGACCATTGCCAACAAGTTTTGGGGCTAACCAGAGATGCTTTGATGCTTTCATGTGAGTGTCATGCCAGTTACACCACCCAACGTATGTGGGTAGTGTAGACACCTGCACGCTATGCTGCATTACACTGCATAGCGTAGTGTAGTGTAGTTTTGAGTATTAAAAGAAACCTTGTCTAAAAGCCAAGAATACCTATTTGAGACTTGGCTAGGCAAGCAACTACAACCCTTTCTTTTATGTTAAGAGGTCCTGGGATCTACGAAGTTTATCCTTGGGACGTTTTGATGTTTTGTGTCCTTGGTATGTTGTGCTACACTATGCAGCGTAGCACAGTGTATCAGCCAATGTGACATGAATTCCTATCTGTTCTATAGTGCTACATTGAGAAAATTTGCTTAGGACCTAAGGGAGAAGTGGGACAGGTAGTCTTAGAGGCTAGAGTGTGGCCAAGTGCAATCCTCTTGCTGGAACCACTTGGTAGAGAACCTTTGTGCATTTTGTCCTTACTACACTGCACTATGCTAAGTAGCATAGTGCAACGTAGCACCTAGTTTGACCCAAATTCTGACTTACTTTGTAAACACTTTATCACAGAATGTTAGTCATGTCCTAGTGTGGCAATAGAGAAAACATGTTTGATGGTTGAATCATGGGCAAATAAGCTTACTCCATTAGAACCATCTGAGTAGGAGCACTATTAGAGCACATCCCTGCTATGTTGTGTAGCATAGCACTCAAATCGAAATGATTTCTAATAGTACTTGCCATATTTTTTTGCATCATATTGCTCATGCATCATGGATGAAGTGGGGCAGATATCCCATAGGAGTAAATTGTTGTCAATCTACATCTTGGGTGCCTCATCAGTCTTCCCAAGGTCTGCTACGTTATGCATTGTAGTAGGTTCATAGTTAGAAAACTTGCCAAACTATTTAGTCTATCCTGAGAACTTTTGGTTGCTCCTAGCATAGTCCCTGGGTAGATCATCAGTTGGGCCAAATGTCAAGCTAGGCAGGCTAAAGGGTGTGGCAAACCTGTCAGCCTGAGAGATAGAAAATTTGCCAAACTATACAATCTACCCCTAGTGGCCCTTTCATGAAAATTAGCCTACTGGCTAGGTGTCACATTAGCTATGCTGCAGAGGATGGTAGGTAGACTCGAAAGTTATTTTTTAGGTGTTAGGACATCTGGGATGCCACGTTGTCTGCATGGTCTAACATGACACCATGCTTGTAGATATCTTTGTACCAGATTCTAGGACTATGCTAAATCATAAAAGCCCCAAAATTTATGGTGCTTTAATGGCCCCTCTTTGTTGATGTCTGGAGGATCTACTTGAGAGACGTCAACAAAGAATATGAAACACCATGAGGAATAAGATACCAACATTACCCTTTAATGCCTACTTAGAGCACGCTTCATTACACTTGAAAGTACTGGGGGGAGTGATTGGGAGAATAATTGTAAGGTGAAGGGGCGAGGAATGTATTTGAGGAAATAGGTTTGGGGAAGGGATGAATGTAGAATGAGATAGTGTGAAACTTTTTGCCACCATGTGATCCCTCATTGGAGTGCTTATGAGGAGGTCAGCATGCATGGGTGTCTTTTGTTTGGCCTTTGGCCTCTCACTGGAATGCTTAGAGATGGTCAATTTATGGATGGAATGATTGCCAAGGAGCTATTGTGCCACTTGTTTTAGGCACTTTGTGCTCTTTTTTTTTGTTAACTTTTGCTCTTTGTGCTTTTCTTTTGCTGTACATCCACGTTCACTGGTAGACAACCTTGCTATTATTGTCGGATAGGTGTTTCCTCCCCAAGATGAGTTGTGTTACATCATAAAGGGGATTTGAAATTCCTACAAATGCTTCCCACAAGGTGAGTTGCATTACACCCATTGAAGACTTGAGGGTTGGGTATGTGAAAGGGCTATTTGTACATTGGAAAAGCTTGCAAGGGAGATAACAAGAATTGCAAACATAGTGAAGGGGAATTAAGTTGGTTGGAAGGAGGGTGAGGTGTGCACTCTTAAGTAGCTAGAAGGATCAAAGAGGGTACTTTAGAATAATGCAGTGTCTCATTCTCACAGTGTAACATATCTCTGAGCAATGCCACCTTGGCTTTTATCCTACAAACAAAATAGAGAGAAAACCAGAAAAATAACCATGAAGTGAAGTGAGGGCAAATTCTCACCCGCTCAAGATACTACCATGGTGGCAAGTCTTACGTTTGGCACATGCAATGTCCAAAGTAGGAAGGTAAACATGAATTTTGATAGGGGCAAGCTGAAAATATTCAATGGCCCCACCCAAAAATGAGCATTGAAAAAGCTAGGAGTCATGATGACGTGAATGTTTAGGAATCCCCATCCAAGGAAAATACAATGTATTCTAGCTACGAGGAAAGAAGCCTAACAGCTGAATGCCTTTTGCACTCTGGTGATGGAAAGGGCTGGAGGATGGTAGCATTATGGCTGGGCCACAATAGTGTTGGGACTCGAGCAGTAAGTGTTGACAGCAGGAGCTACTACCAAGATGATTAGTTGTGGTAGCAGTATCTTCGAAAGGTCAGCAAGATGTTGAAAAACATCTCCAGAGGATTAGCAAAATGCTAGGGGTGATGACGTTGCATATGTCCCAGAGGGTTTTTTCTTAACGATGTGAACTTCATTCTAGAACTGCAACATCCAACCCCAAGTTGTCCAGGAAATCTAGAGCTATGCACGCTCACTTGCTCGGGATATCATATGTGTGAGCTGGGATACACTACACTAGAACCCAATTTAAGGTCTTGGTAGACCATCGAATGTGCTAGTTTAATATCCTAGTAGATCGTGATGTGCTAGTTTAAGGTCCTAGTAGACCAATGTGCTAGTTTAACATCGTAGTAGATAGGGGATGGCCAGTTTAAGTTTGTAGTGGATCATGCTGTGGGTGCCAATTTTTCGTCATAGTCTAAGGACAATCTATGCCAGTTTAATGTCATGGTAGATGAGCTATGCCAGTTTATAGTCATAGTGGACTATCTATGCCAATTTATAATCATAGCAGACTGTCTTTGCAAGTTTTATGTCATAGAAAATGATGTGCTTACTTTGCTTTGCAGTCCTTTGTATCAAATGTAGTATGGATTGAGGTACAAATGGTTAACAAGATTTGCAAACTCATTGCCATCCATATTAGCCAGTTTGAATGCTCTGTTCTCATAGGCTTTTGTGACTATGAAAGGGCCTTCCCAATTGGCTGAGAATTTGTTTGTAGGTCCACGAACAGCTTTGAGGACTAGATCCCCCTTTTTGATTGGTCATTCATGTAGGTTGCAATGATGCTTTTGTCATTGCTTGTCCTAGTACCATTTGATATGACCAAGTGTTTGAGCATGCTCCTCCTCTATGGAGTCAAGTTCGATGATCCTTGACTCATTGTTTTGAGCCTCATCTATAACATTTGAGAAGATCATCTATAGTGATGGAACCTGTGGATGTAATAGGAAGCTAACTTTTAGGGTTTTTGCTTCATCTCTAGAGGTAGTTATAGGGATTTCCATAAGAGGGTCCTCAGTCACATCACTAGCCTCTAGGTCTAAGGCCTAGACCAGATGTTCTAGCCAATCTAGAGATGTCTCCAAGAATTCTACAGTGTCATGAGTGGGTGATTCCAAGTCTAGCAATTCAAGATTCAAGCATCTTGTAAATTGCCATAAGGACCCATCAAGGTCAAAGGCGAACAAAAATCACCATGCATAGCCATTCTCTTCAATTGGACCTATCACCATGAGCAAATAGACCAAGTCAAGTGATACCTGTTTGAAGCAACAACATGTAATGAAGATATGTATGGCCATAATGCAACATAAGACAATTGCTAGTTTAAGGTCTTAGTGGACTCCCACTATGTAAAAATTTGTAAATTAAAGTTGCCAATTTAAGGTCTTAGTAGACTGTAACTATGTAATATCACAAGACAAATGCTATAATCACCATTTTAAGGTCATGGAAGACTGTTAACAAGTTACACTATAGGTTAAAATTGCTAGTTTAAGGTCTCAGCGAACCGTTATCGAGTTTAAAATGTAAATGAGGTTAGGCTCGCCAATTTAAGATCATAGTGTACTATAACTGAGCTATTATAGAGAGAATCCTAAAATTACCACTTTAAGGTCATGGTGGACCATCACTGGGCTATATTGTGGGTTAAAATTGCTAGTTTAAGGTCTTTGCAGACCGTTAATAGGTTTAAAATGTGAAGGAAGTTAGGATTGCTAGTTTAAGGTCATAGCAGATTGTAACCAATAAAATTTGTAAAGATAAAGTGAGAATTGTGGTGAGCCCACTTACTACATTGCAAATGAATGCTACATTGTAGCGGGTGCATGTTACACTATAGTAGTGCTATGCTGCAGGGGTGTTCTGCATTACCTGGGGCATGAAAGTGACAAGGGTTTTTACTACACTAGCTATAAATAGGGGATTACCGCTAGTAAACTTGTTATTTTCATTGTCAGAGCCCACACCCAGAGTGTAACATGGTTGAACAGAGAGAGAGAGAGCATGACAGGCATAGTGTAGCAGTTGGTATAATTGATTTGTAAATAAGGTAATGGTGCGTAAAAGTGAATGCAAGAATCAAGGTCTTACCAAGGTGGACAAAGTGAAGGACACTCTGGGACACCTCTCAAAGGCATATGTTGAGGAGTAGCAAGAGGCTCTATCCACCCTGTAAGTGTTACGCTACCCTTGTTTGCTTGATTTATTGAGTTAGATGACTATTGTTGTCATTGTTTTGATTGTTTCAGTCATCATTGTGGCTACGCTAAAACTGTTGCTATTTCCTTTGTTTTTGTTTTGGCCATAAATTTGTGGCTATCGTGACTTCAGCTAGAATGTCCATGGCAGTTGCTATGCTATGGCTATGTGTGGCACTACCCTGGCTACCATTGAAGGTTTGGGCAATTTAGGACATCATAGTGCATGCCTAACGTAGCATATCATCCTTAGATGGGGATTTTTGTTTATGACATTTCGGGACAATGTAGCACATGCCCGACATAGCATAGCATGAGCAAAGGGGGGGGTGTTTATTGTGCCTGGGACAGTGGAAATGTTGTCTATATTTTTCCTAAGCCATGTTGTTCTAACACTATAACTATTACTTGATTATGTTATTAATTCCTATTACACCACGTTGTCCTAGCTATCAAGGTTATTACAATGGCAGGCCTGCTATGTGTCTATGCCAGTAGACCTACTATGCTACTATGTTATTGATATTACTATTCTGCTACACCTCTTAGTATTTTACTATGCTTACCATTTTGCTATGGTTACTGTTGGCACATTTTCAGTGACTACATGGAGCAGGAGTTTCAATTTACTTAAGAAGAATAAAAATGAAATGGGTGCTGGAATTCGGATAAGTTTCATGGAGATAAAACACATATTTAATTTAACCCTACATTAGGCAAAGAATGTAATATCTCAGCATATTACATTTAACCAAACTTAGACTGGTTCAGCAACTGTGGTAGGCATAGAACATACAGGGCCTGGCCACATAAATATATCAAGCATGAAATGATGTTGGTCCTGCTTTTACAGAAGCCAAGAACAGGGAAAATGGGTTCTGTGTTAAGAAGAAATAGTTATTGAATACTTGCAGAAACAGGATTAAACACAAAAAAGAAAAATGCAGTATCAATGGCAACAAAAACGCAGTGATGCTTGCTGCTAAAATTTACTACGAACACGCCAGAAATCACTCCATATTCTATTTGGAAATTTGCCAAACACTTGCCACGGAGGGTTTCTTTGTTCGGTTTTCGTAGTAAGCTTAATTTCCTGGCCAAAGACTATAGAAAATGAATGAAGCAGGGTCAAAACACAGCCGGTTGCTATGCGTACGCCTTTGCCTGCAACTCTGGACAGTTTCGAGCAAAAACTGCAAAACAAAAATACGAATGCGCTGGACTTGGACGCTGTCCACGAATAGGGGCAAGACACCATTGCCGAGGGTTCACAAATTCAAGTCATTTCACCATTAATATAACTGATACCGAGCTCTGCGAAAAAGTTGTTCCAATTGTAATCGTGTTTGTGGAGAGTTCAATAGATGACACACAGCCATGGTGGACACGGAAGACATGGAGATGGTGGTAGCAATGCAGCTGCAGGGTTTTGGCGACATCAGCAACAAACCAACGGCGGTAATCGCGACCTTTGGGCCAATCCGATGTAGAGTGGTGGCAGAGAAATAACGAATGGAGCAGTTTGGTGGAGAAGCAACACAAATCGCGGGAGGGAGCTGCGCACAGAAGGAGCATCAAGCAACACGGTTAACCGCGTTAGAAAACCTTACATTTGAAATGTATTTATCCTCCCATAAAGCTAACGTATTTTCTGTCCCGTGAAGTGTTTAAAAAAAATGAAATGATGATGAATGAAACGTAGCCTCAAGGATAATTATTGAATATAAATGTTGATATTTACCTACATATTTAAATTATATTTTAAAAAAACCAAAATCTTGAGGATATGTATGATGTAAACACTTATCAGTTGCAGATTTTAATTGTTGTAACTTACTTAACTTGTTGGGAAAGTGACCTCCTAACTTGTTGGGTGAGTAATCTCCTCATTGGTTGGCTAATTTACTTGGGAGAAAAGTTAGGTGAGATATTTTTGAATATGTAACTTCCCTACCTACCTTTGAACCCTATAAAAAGGCTTCAGGGGTCAAAAAAGAAAGAAGGAGGAAGGGGGAAAATCACAAGGAGTCTCACACATCACACTTGGAAGATTTGTAAAGAAGATTTCTTGGAAGATGGCTTGCTAGAATAAAGATTTCAGCCTCTTTGTCATGGTCCTGTGAGTTATGCATTTCATTTTTTGTTTTGTTTAAATTGTTTAGCTAGTGGTTTAGATAGTATCATCCTTGGCAAGTAATTTTGGGATTTTTAGATTGCTCTTATTGTTCTTGTTGCCCGATAGAAATTTCTATTAAAATTTTGCCATAGAAGCGCTTGTGTTTAAAAGCCTTAAGAGCATTTTAATAGTAAATTTTGTTATTGTGCAACGTTTGGGAACTGCTATTGGGTTGTTGAAAGAAAGCCTCTTTTTGCAGTCACGCTATGGAACAATCTAGTAGTCAAGAGGGTTCAGAAAATCTTTGGTATTTTGATGGGACC